>JANHFL010010287.1:395095-405549 GCA_032468155.1 Oxyrhabdium leporinum | reverse complement strand
GTGGCGGTGGCATCGACAGCCCCACCCAGCAGGAGCCTCCTCCTGGCCCCTCTTCTTCTGCAGCCACCTGCTGCCACTCGCACGCATCGCCCCGGCCTCCATTTTTATTTCAGATGCCTGCCGGAAGGCATCTGCAGCCGATAGGCATCAATCCAGAGCTGTATTATCAGCTGCAGAAGGCTTCCTGGAAGGCATCTGCAGCCGATAACAGAGCTCTTAATCGATCCGGAGCTCTATTATCAGCTGTAGAGGACTTTCTGGAAGGCCGGGGGTGCCATGTGCGTCCATCTGGAGCCCATTTCACAGCTGCAGAGGGCTTTCTGGAAGACTCTGATGGCAAAATGGAGGCTGGGGGTGATGCGTGTGAGCGGCGGCAAGTGGCTGCTGAAGAAGCAGCCGCAGAAGAACGCAAGGCAGGTGTCGGGGTCTGTGAGGCCTGGTAAGTAGGCAGCTCCACCACCGCCATCCCCACCCTGGCTTATTTATTACCTGTGTGCCTTGCACCACCCCCTGCACCCCAGGGTGGGCGGGGTCTTAATTAGGGCTAATTTTGTGGGTGGGGCTTAATTTGATCACATGTGCTCAAAAAGGTGATAGGGCCTCTTTTCAAGGTGTGTCTTGAAAAGTAGTATCAGCCAGATAGACATTGGGTTTTCGCTGATCATCTACTTATTCATTAACTAAAACTCTAGGTTTTGTCCTTGTCCAGTTGACAGTGCTAAAGTTGAAGAATTCTGTGAGACTTCAGAGGAATCAGCATGTTCTGTGGTTTTGCCAGGATAACAATCTCCTCTTAAGCTCAGCATAACTCTGTTTCTAAGGTGGTAAAGAAGCAGTACACCTGGATTCAAATGGACCATCATATTCAATTTCTCCTATTTGAACTGAATCTAATGTTCTTACTTGTAACTTAAGTATACAGAAGGCCTAAACCTTCCTATTTATCAAATCATGGTCAGTCTCATGGTCAGGATTTAGCAGCTCCTTTTATTTCTGTTCCCAACAAAATAACTTCCAAATGTTTTCTAAGAGAAATCATCAATGGAATTTTATCTTTGATTATGATCATGTACTTTGTACCAATTAACTTCTCAGATGATACTCAGTTTCTGACTGTGTCATGAACTGGAACTCTTTATTGCTAATTGGTGTGTCTTTGACAGTTTATTTTTCTTACAAACCTGGGGCAGAATTCATTAATAAGCTCAGAATTTGAAAGTAAGTAAACTGAATTGAAACCATGAAACACTTTCAGTTAACTGTAAAGAGACAATTCCATTTGCAAGTAGTCCTCGTGTACCAACCATAATTGAGATAAGCAACTCTGTTGGCCATACCAACTTATGACATCAGTTCTAGTTGCAGTCATTAAGTGAATCACCCACAATGGTTAAACATGACATTTTGCAACCGTGACTTGTGACTTTCCACTGGCTTCCCCATTGACTTGGTGATGGTCATAAATGGTGATCACATGACTGTGGGATCCTATGACTATTGTAAACGAGCACCAGTTGCCAAGTGCTCATTTCACAATTATGTGATTGCAGGGATACTGCAGTGACTGCAAGTTTGAGGATTGCTCGTAAACCTCCTTTTTTGGCACTGTCTTAACTATCGTCACTGAATGGTCACTGAACTATGGTCACTATGGTCAGTAAACAAGGATTTCCTGTATGTATATTTTGTAGAGAGGAAGCTCATGGAGTACTGGATACAGAATGGAGGTGGCCAAATGCTTCCTTAATTCTAAACAGAAAACTTTGAACTGAATATGCTAAGCCAGTAGTTCAACTGGGTGGCATTGAGGTTACAGCTTTGGGAACTTATTCAAAGATGTGTCTTACTTAGCCAAGTCCAAGGGGGAAATTATTTTGGGAGAGGTGAGAGAAAGAGTAGGAGATGCCACTTGGCCCAAATTTGGTTATTGGTTTCATTGGAAGATACCTGAATTGCAGTAAAACACTGCAGTAAATAGTTTTCCAGCTAGCATTAATTGGTACCAGAAAAGGTGAGAAAAAAGTCTTTTTATGAACATCAGTGTGATATTTTATAGTGAAGAAATTACACCATTTTGCTATATAAAGACAAAAACAAAGTCAATATTATTATGATGATATATTATTGGTTTTGTATATCAAATTTCAACAGGAATATTTAACTGACAATATTTCCATTTCTTTTCAGATCTAAAACTGATGCTTTGAAAAGCTAACAACTCATAACCAAACATAATGAGGAAGTATCGTCATTTGATTTTTGCAACAATCTGTTGTCTTTTACTCTTAGGAAATCATGAGGCTGATGCACAGCACAAAGAAACTAGTAAGTGTCTTCTATTTTTAAATGATTCAGTATTTAAAAATGAAATTTATCCCAAGTTTCCCTTGGAAATTTTGAAGGGAAAAATATATTGCTATTGTATATTGCTGTATCGATTGCCAATGTCAATCCTTGAATCTTTGCCGTGCGTACATACACATATTTAATGTAACACATCTCTTGCATGCCTGCCTTGGTGAACAAACAGTTGCCTCTGCTGTATTTACCCTTTTCATCCTTATAAAATGAGTCTGCTGGAATAGATCAATGTTATTTGTGGTATAGACACAGCATACGAAAAATGGGGATATTTTTGTGAAAGGGAGCCAACTTTCATATGTTACATTTCTAAAGAGATAAATGTTGTTTTTCCAATGATACAGATGATTGATTTTATGCTCGATTCTTCTTTTTTGCAGTAAATAATTAAGTAATAGTACAAAATATTTGGGAAATATTGTGCATTGGTACAATTTTCATTTAATTTTAATTTGACTCTTCTTCTGTCTGATGAACAAAGAGAGCAGCATGTTCTTATAATATTGGTCCTATACGAAGGTATTTAATATGAACCAGAGTAAGAAAATGCAGAACTAGTGCTGTAACAACTTATTTCAGAACAACCTTTTTAACATAAACCTGAAAATTCCCACAAAGAGCCTGTTCCTCCCAGCTGCCCCTGAACTCTTTCCATTTGCAATTCTCCCCCCCCCCCACCTCCAACCAGACCTCCACTTTTCCCTTTTAGTATCTGCCATATAGTATGGGGTAGAGAAGGAAATATGCTCCTTCATTTCTTTCTTCTTTGTTTCACTGACTTGCTGGATAGCAATTAAAACACACATTCCAGGGAACAGAGGGAGGGACTTTTCTCCAAAAAGGAATTGGACTGCTGAGTATCATGGTGAAAATCAATTACTGATTATGCTAAAGCAACTGAGTTCTCATAAAATGCTAAGCCATAAACTATGGTTTATAGCCCACATTGGTTGTTTCATGCACTAGACCAAAACTAATGACTTTACAGCAGGGGTTCTGGGGCTGCGGCCTGCTACCAGGATATGGCCCGTTTGTAACAGGGCTGCATGAACAGTAGGCCAGCACACACACACACATGTGCTGCTCAACTTGTGCAAGCAGTGGGCCAGTTCCCCTCTCCCCAGCCAGGCTGACAAGCCATAAAAGTGGGGAACCGCTGCTTTACAGGATATGAGAGCTGGGGCGGGGGGGGGGGGCGAGATATTGAGGAGAGAAGCAGAAAAACTCTTGCCACTCATTTAAGAAGTGGGTGATCCTGCTCAATGGAAACTCATGTATGGAACTTCAGATGGGCACATTAAGTGCTGTCCAGATTTACCCCCTTGTCTCCTGGATTAGTCTCAGTATTCCTCAATGAACTATTGAGTCAATGTATTTTTAAAATACTCCATAATTTGTGAAATCCCTGTAGAAGAAGAAACCAAGTATATAAAGAGCACACTTGCTTTCTCTTACCTAGGCAAGGAAATCACACTGAAATCATACCATAAGCAGAAAATATTGCAGTGGAAACGGTTCTAGCTTAGTTTAGCAAGAAAAATGCATTTCTGCAAGCTGCTTTAGAAGTCTGAAATTGCCGTATCACTCAATGTTTGTTAAACAAGAATAATTCCCAGGATTTGAATAGTTTCCATCTGCCCCAGTGTAAATGAACTCAGTGTTGTTGGTGATATAAAAGAAGAGCCTGGCTGTTAATGTAGGACAAGATCTTCCTCCCCACCATGACCTCTGGAAAATCATAAATCAATGTGTTTTTTTAAAGATGTCAAAATCGGTGCTGCTGCTGATATAATATTTCTAGTGGATTCCTCTTGGAGCATTGGAAACGAACATTTCCAACTTGTTCGGGAGTTTCTGTATGATGTTGTAAAACAATTAGATGTGGGTGGAAATGATTTTCGGTTTGGTCTGGTCCAGTTCAGCGGAAACCCACATTCAGAGTTCCAGTTAAACACCTATCATACTTTGCAAGATGTCCTCTTCCATATTTCACACATGCCTTACATGGGGGGAGGAACCAAGACCGGACAAGGATTAGAGTTCCTAATTCGGAACCATCTAACTAAAGCTGCTGGAAGCAGAGCAAGCAATGGCATTCCCCAGATTATTATAGTGTTAACGGATGGACGATCCCAAGATGATGTAGCTCTACCATCATCTATACTTAAAACTGCTGAGGTAAACATGTTTGCCATTGGAGTGCAGGATGCGGTGGAAGGGGAATTAAAGGAAATAGCAAGCAAACCCTTTGATACGCACCTATTCAACCTAGAGAACTTTACTGCTCTCCACGGCATTGTAGGAGACTTAGTTGCCAGCATTCGCTCATCCATGACTCCAGAAATGGCTGGAGTAGAAGGAGGGATTAAAGACATCACAGGTAACACTATCTGCTCTGCCGTTGCAATATTTGTGTCTGAGGGAATTATTTGCTACTTTTCCATCATTTTAAGCATTTTGATATGTAGCGCAAGGGCATTTCAAGGTAACAATAATTAACTGTACTTCTAGTGCTATACTAATAATTTCTGTTTGTATGATGTGTGGCTAATACTAAAATAGCATGCAGTGTAGAGAAAGAATGCAAGCAAAATGATAAGGGGGAAAAATGCTGAACAGAATATTGTTGCCAATATTTTCATTACTGTCAGGGTTTTTTAAAAGTACTGCATGAGTTATTCCATGCTTGGATGCTTGAATGCTCCTGCCAGGGAGTGTGTAATATCCAGACAAATAAAATTCCACAATTATAGCACTTACAATACACAGTACTTTAAGATTTTACAAAATGACATAGGCGGTACAATGAGTAAGACATCTGTGTTTATCTGACAACTGTTATCTGACTACTGGTAACTAGAAGAGAAGTCCCTTTTTTCCACAATGTTTTGCAATTTATTACGGTAATTGTGAGATGTTTAGCCTCTCCTTAGCTGTAAGAGTTTGCCTGGAAAAGCCCTAAGATGCACATTCAAAGGGTTCAAAACAAAGTCATCCCCCCCCCCAAATAATAATAATACAATGCTTTTCTGCCATTACGTGTAATTTCCCTGCCAGTCTCCTCAGGCTGTGATTTCAATGTTAAAAAAAAAAAATCACATTGCAAAAAAGATGCATTATTTCGAGTATCCTTAGAGAATTATGGGAGCCAAGATGTGAAAAACTTATGATTGCATGAATGGAAACTTCCCTTCCCTGCAATTACTTTCCTGATAGCTACTTTCATCCCTCCGGGACTTTGCTATCTGGCAGTTGCTCTCTCCCCTCAAAGGAACTAGGGTTCTGGGAGCTTCATAAGATGCTGAACAGGACTTCCTAGTTAGCCTCTATTAACAGAAGACTCTTGAGCCTTGAGGCAATAACTTATCAAGGGTTCATAAGCACACATACTACTCTGCAGGCAGAGCTTGGTATCAATGCTTAAAGTGATAATTTTGTATTAGGTAAAAATATGATAACTGCCAGTGATTGTTCTAAAAATGGATGTTTCTTTTTTACATGCGTTCAGATATGATGCTGGTTACTTGTGTCCAACAATAAAGTGAAGAAGTATTTTTCTCTAACAATAATTAGGTGTTTCAAAAATTTAACTGGTTGGCTGATTAATTAATCAATCTTTTTTGCATGAGTTCAAATGACACCCTTATGAATTTAACAATGCCCCCATATTAAATACTACAAGCAACCATTTTCAAATGCACAGTGGAAGAGATGTTCACTATTCTAATAACTGCAAGTGTTTACTCTTCAATAATATGCTCTGTGTAATTGGAAACTTTAACATTGAAATTGCCTTGGTATATATTACACACTACCTTACTTACTGCTTCCTTTTCAAGCTATCGGTTCTTTGCTGTTCTGAAACTCTGGAAAGCATGCTTTAATCTATCTGCTTTTCATCAATACTTCAACTCTTCATTGTATTCTTTGGTATAAAGATTCTTCAGCAGTGACAAATTGTCCAACTATTATATATACTGTCTTCCTGTTTCTTTGCAATTTGCAGTATTTAACAGAAAGTCTATACATTATTTTTTTTTAAAATCTAAACAGTTTTAAAGTTAGTCCAATCTGAATTTTTTCAAACTTTCTCAGTTTCCAAGAAATCTTCATCACAAACAGTAGTCAAAAAGGGATAAGGTGGTGTGGCTGCTCTTTGAGCTATATCTTTACCATATAATATGCTTAGAAGGAATGAGATGCACTGTATATTCCAGCTATTACGAGGTATATTTTAAAGTTAGGTTATATAATAGACTGTCCCAAAAGTTGCTGGCAAGAAGGAATATAACTTTATAAGTCCTAATTTTATATTATATATAATATGCATTTAAGTATATACATAATATACTATAAGTATACACACACACACTATTATATATGCATATATTATATATAATATATTCTTTTGATTGATTGATTAACCTAGGATTAGATGATGGTAAATGAGAACGTTTAGGCTATAGATTATGTGAACTGTTCCATGTATCTCCTTCCATAAACAGAACTAGGTTTTTCATTGCTCTTCCTGAGTGATGGGTGCACAGACTTGTGCAAGGCAGAGGAAGAAACAAGTTCAGCTTTATGGTATATTTATTTCACCAGCAAGCAGAAATATTATAGAGTGATTGGATATAACTCTAAAAATTCTACTCAACTATGAGAGACTCGAAAAGATATTCTACATGATCATAATAATGTCAAAAATCCATCTTCTCAGTTGAAAAATACATTCCCCATGCAATTATTAGGTTTACTATTGTGGATCCAGAAACAGGCATAGCATATGTGGTTGGATAATTGTTATGACTGGATTTACCGCTTTAACACGATTCTGCATTACGTGATTGAATATCCAGTGGTAATATGTGAACAATTAAATCAGAAGTACATTTTTGTTGTATGCTTACTTTCTTTTCTTTTGCACTTTGGTTTTATGGAGATTATAATTAGAAAATATGGAGACAAATATGATCTAATAATCCTTAGATACAGAAAGTATACACACACATACAAACATTTGGCTTTCAAATGAAGTATTTATTTAATTCTTTAATAAATTGAAAGATAAAATGTTATAAGTATGTTTCCCAGTTCCCAAAAAATCCTTTATTTATTATGTTTA
Organism: Oxyrhabdium leporinum; assembly: GCA_032468155.1. NCBI lineage: Eukaryota > Metazoa > Chordata > Lepidosauria > Squamata > Cyclocoridae > Oxyrhabdium > Oxyrhabdium leporinum. The sequence continues at coordinate 398,063 of JANHFL010010287.1, read as the reverse complement.
TTTTTAACACAATAGGCCTTTAAAATCTTTTCTGAGCTTTAAAAATATTTTTCTTAACTCCTATAATTTTATTATTATTCCATTGCATTATTATCATTAGCCACTTGACTCAAATTTGTATTTTGAAAACAAATGCATGATTGCTTCTTTTCCCACGCAATTCCATATATTTTTCTCTGATTTAAGACCCTTTGAAGTAAATATATAGAGAATTCCAAATTAAACTGTTTCTTATTTCTGATCCATGTTGAATCTCAAAATGGAAACATTTTCCATTTATACGTTGTCACATCTTATGGGTGTAGGAAGTAAAGCCTGGACTACATATGACTGAAATGTAGCATAAGAAGGCATTGTATATAGAAAAAAGCTTCTCCTTCCATATACAAAGTTCACATTTCTTTGATGATGAAGTTGTTTTAGACCCTCATTCTATTTTAATGTGAGAGTGGCCCATCTGTGATTGCAAAATATAGTAATTTGCAAGAATATATAATACAAAAACTGTCCTTGGGGCAATTTTTCCAAAGTCTGATCATTCATATTCAATCAGAATGCAGAACTGGCAGGAAAGTTTCATTGACTTTGATCACCACATGTTTTTTCCCTCCATAATCGTGTTTCTTGCTGTTTTTCAAAGAAACATGTCAGAACACTATTCAACTTGCATGGATTCACTTGGTTTAATGCTTTCACCTGTTGCATTTCTCTTTTTTTCAAGCACAAGAATCTGCTGACATTATTTTCCTTATTGACGGATCAAAGAACGGAGCTGTCACTTTCTCAGCCATTTGTGATTTCATTGCAAATTTAATTGAAAGACTCTCAGTTGGAGCTGAGCTCATACGCATTGGGGTGGTTATGTTTAGTGATGAACCCAGAACTGTATTCTCCTTGAACAGCTACACCCAAAAAGTTGATATTTTAGAGGCAGTGAAGGCCCTTAGCATTCTTGGTGGCGAGGAAGCTAATATTGGAGATGCTCTTGATTTTGTCATGCAAAACCACTTCACCCACTCAGGAGGCAGCAGAATAGAGGAAGGTGTGCCACAGATTTTAGTGCTCATAAGTAACATTGAGTCTAGTGATGACATAAGAGAAGGAGTTTTAGCCATGAAGCAAGCTAGTATATTCTCATTTTGCATTGGGGTCCAAAATGCTGACAATACAGAGCTTCAGCAAATTGCTACTGATGCAAGCTTCGTATTTACTGCCCTGGATACACGTAACCTTGATGAACTTCAAGAACTCTTACTGCCAAACATTGTTGGAGTGGCCCAAAGGCTCATTTTGTTAGATGCCCCAACCATTCTTACAGAAGGTATGTATTTTTCAATGAACTGTTATCTTGCATTTAGTTATTTTTGCTCTTATATCGAATGTTATTTGTTTGATAGTAGCCTGAGGATTGAGAATGATGGGATTGAGGGTAGATGCTTATGTGTAACCGCATAAACATAGATACCGTACTGGCGTGACTATACACCGAGGCACATGGAAAGCTGCTATCTTCCCACCAAAATAGTACTTACTTATGTACTTTGCCATTTAAAAAATGCACTAAGAAATAGCAGTGATGTTACTACTGTTGTCACTATTAAGACCACAATCATGAGCAGGACTTGTGAAATTCCAAATGGCATTGCCAATTTTAAAAGTTTTGCCTGAAATTTAGGAACTCATCTGTCTTCTTAGTTTTTTCAGGGAAAGCATAAACATCATGGAAAGGATGAGAACCAAGGGGGAAATCTTTGCTTGTAATAGTGGCAAATATCTGTAGCTCCGGTGTAGGATGAGGGTGGAGATTCGTTCTCCAAGCTGGTGGGTTGGTTTCCAAATGTTTTGTTACCAGGCTAGGTAACATCTTCAGTGGATGTCAGTTTCAGTGTTCCTCTGTTTATAAGGGCTTCAGATGTGGGTGTGTCAAGTGAGGGTCTTGTGACAGGACTTGTGATGGATCAGCTGTGAGCCATCAGTGAGTCTTGTGATGGGTCTTGATGGGTCAACTGTAACCAGTGCAACCAATTCTACATGGGATAAACATCACATCAATTAAAAACCAGGATCCACAAACACCATCTGGCAGTCAAATCCCACAATTCCAAATCCTTAATCTTTACCCACAACAATACCAAACAGCACCAGTTTGATTGGAGCAACACAAAAATCATTGGCCATGCTACCAGCCACCATGCTCATGAGTTCATTGAAGCCTGGCACTTCATAAACAATTCCATCAACAGACACATTAACCTACAACCAGCTACGAATCCCTCAGAATCCAAATCAGCCCTACAGTCAACCAGAGAGAGCATCGACCCTCAATCAAACCACACAATTCCTCCCCCCACAGCAGCTCACCTCCCAATGACCCTGACCTGAGGCAATCTCCTTATCACAAGGCTCACTGATGACTCGCAGCTGAATGAAATTAAGATTCTACTGCAATTCAAAATGTGCTCACTCTATATCTGATCTGCCATGGAACAGCAGGATCTGAAAGATAAAAGCAACTAGTAGAATGAAACTCTTAGTAATCATTCCTGTCACTGAGATTCCAGATTGAAAAATGGTAGGCATCAGTGTCCTGGTGATAGGTCAAATAACCTGCTATTTTTTCAGTCTGGAATCTCTAGGCATAAATCTGTCTCTCTATTTTTCTGAGTTGAATGTTGCAGTTCTGGAGAGAAGGAAAATGAGGTCCAACCAAAGTCCTGTTTCCAACCCTGTTTCAAACTTTAAACAATCCTAGAAGCAAAATGGGGTGGGTAGGTTGAAAAGGCAAGTAGGGCAGAAAAAGCTGCATGACTGGAGAGGGTCCAGGCAATCTTCTTTATCTGGGGTACTTTGTATTTTTTATTTTTATTTTTATTTTTTTTATTATTATTTTTTATCAAGGTTGACTCAGCCTTCCATCCTTCCGAGGTAGGTAAAATGAGGACCCGGATTGTGGGGGCAATATTCTGAG
>JANHFL010010287.1:378765-394995 GCA_032468155.1 Oxyrhabdium leporinum | reverse complement strand
AGTATTGCTTATAAGCTGTAAACCGCCCCGAGTCTTCGGAATGGGGCGGTATATAAATGTAAAAAAATAAAATAAAATACTTTGTAGTAGGATACTTCCTCAAAAGATGGTTGGAGGCCAAGTGCTATTTATTTAGGACCCCACTCCCAAATCCATACAGGGAGGATCTCTCGGGAGGGATTGTACTGGCAGTCCAGTTGGTCACACTTATCAGCAGCCCCAGGAAGGAACCAAAATAGAAAAGTTCTAAAACTACAGGCATTTATTATATTCAATCATAATGTTTAATAACTACATGACTTTTCAATCACTGAGAGATGTATACAATATTTTATGGCAATATTCCGGCTCTAAAATTAAACCTGCTCTTAAGATTGTGAAAAACACAATTCTTGAGTGTCTACCTATTTTCTATGCTGGACAAATGAAAGTATATGTATGGAAAGATGCATGTTATCCTCCTTCCAAGTACAGTAATTATTCTACCTATCATCAGAGTTGATAGTTGAATCTTTCTATTAGTTCTTTTACATCCAGAGTAATAGATCTTTTGGAGCTAAAAGTGATTGATGTGAATTTCACATCTGAGTCAGAATCATGTTTGCTCTAAGATCTATTACCTATCCATCACCATTTTTGGACTGAAGAGGATTTAAATTATCTGCTTCATCTAGGATACCCAGTAGTTGACTTGCTACTGCTATCTTAACAACTTCCTTAATAACTTGCTGAGTTATTCTACTATTGGGGCTGGATATGTATAGTCTGAAACACATACGTATATTATTTATTTCTTATTGATGCCAATAGGTAATTAGTTTGCTTCCACTCAGAACTGAGTTCGCTCTGCATTCATTCATTCACTCTGCATTCATTCATTCATTCATTCATTCATTCATTCATTCATTCATTCATTCATTCATTCATTCACATGCTGACAACCTATCTTCTGACTTAAGGTAGCATACAAATGTCTATCTACAGTAAAAGTAAATACAGCAATTAAAACTATTTTAACCCTCCCAAAATATTTTCAGCCCCATCCTAAATTGTAACAGGGAAGGAGGGTGATGAATCAGACTAACCTACCACAGCATGTTGTTCCATATTTGAGGAAAAGTGAAAATTATTGTTGAAGTTAAGTGTGTCTGTGGCAGACTGGGCAAAAGGATTCCTGTGGAAACTCTTTGGGACAGTTTGCATAGAAGTACATGATCTTGCAATAATAAAGCTTTCTTCACAATTCCATATGAGAACCATAACCATGTCATTTCAAAATGATAGGTTAATTTAATTTATTTTTAATGGAAATATCATCAAGGTAGTATCAAATCCCTTTAACTTGTTCTTGGAATTGTGTGCTCATTCATAAATCTGTTCACTTACTGATGTCGGTTTTCTGCAGGTTTTGGACCTAGGTATGTTTTGCTGTTATAAAGCTGTTTATAACAGCTTCTCTTGGTCTTTCTATGCATGGAAGTGGGAGGGGAGGCAGAATTTTATAGGTTTTGATGTTATTCTACTGTAAAGCCAGAAAAATGTAGTTGCATGAATATTATCCATGAATTTTAAGCAGAAATACTGAAGTGCAAAAAAATTGTAAACATAAAGTTAGATTGAATATAATTGAATATACTGTAACTCAACAATTAAAGTAAATGTCTTGTACAACAAATAGGAATGTTTATCTAATAATGCTTGCACCAATTCAGAATTTATTAGTGTTCTTCAATGAATAAGCACACTGACTACTTATATATTGTTGCTTACAGTTGTTGAAGTCAATAAGAGAGACATAATCTTCCTGATAGATGGGTCTACTGCATTGGGACCTGCCCCCTTTAATGCAATTCGTGATTTCGTGGCCAAAATCATCAACAGAATGGAAATTGGACCAGATCTCATTCAAGTTGCAGTGGCACAATATGCAGATACTGTAAGATCAGAATTTTATTTTAATAGCTTCCAGACAAAAAAAGATATCGTCACCAATGTTAGGAAAATAAAACCAATGGGTGGCGCCACACTTAATACAGGCTCAGCATTGCGGTTTGTTAAAAACAACTTCTTCACCAGTGCCGCTGGAGCCAGGATTGATGAAGATGTCCTTCCCATGTTGATTCTGATCACTGGGGGTGTGTCCAGAGATGATGTTCTCCAACCAACAGAAGAAATTAAAAGGAATGGCATCGTGGTTCTTGCTGTGGGAGCCCGAAATGCTGATCGTACCGAACTTGAACAAATTGCCTACGAAACAAGCATGGTTTTCACCCCCACAGAATTCCGCACAGTTGCACTAACAGCCATCATTCCTGATGTTTTGTCACCTATAAGGTCACTCCCTATAAAAATTGTGGAAATACCATCAACAGAAGGTAATTTCTGTTCATTTTACTTAGCACTTAAAAAAAAGATGTGTGTGTGTGTGTGTGTGTGTTTATTTACTTATTATTTACTTATTTATTTATTTATTTATTTATTTATTTATTTATTTATTTATTTATTTATTTATTTATTTATTTATATTGCTGTTTGATTCCTGTCACTAGTTGGTACATACAGGTAGACCTCTTTTAGCAACCACAGTTGGGGCTAGCAACTTGGTCATTGCAAAATAGTCACTAAGTGAAATTGCAACTGTATTTATTTTACTTTGGTTTCCCTTTGCATTGCTAACCTGTGAAAGTCATAAATGAGAGGATTGGTTATTAAGTTACTTTTTCATCACTATCGTAACTTGGAAAAGTTACTATACAAGGCAGTCGCTAAACAAGAACTGCCTACAGAGTCTATTCATTGCTTGAAGTTATTTATGGATAGGTTTTTATTGTTCGTATTTAACTAATTTAATTTAATTTTGACAATTAAAAGTCAGTATAGAAAATATTGCATGCATTGTAGCTAACATTTGAAAACATTGTTAGATATATTTTCCCATATATTTCTTTTGCCTTACATGTAAAAATGGCAGATTCAAAGTTATTAGCATTGTCCATTTATTAATTTGATCACCATGATGTTTCTGCTAAATTGAGTTAGCTGAAATCAGGTATCACTTATTCAGTTGCCATACTATTTAATTATTCAGTGATTATTTACAGCTATTAGTTCTTTATTAATATCCATAAGATGTTAGTAGAGAAATGCATAGATTCATTATTTTTTCTAAAGACTTGTATATCCTCCTCAAAATAATAGAAATACTTTTTTTCTCCCATCTATGTTATAATTAGATAATAATCAGTTCATTAAAAATTTAGCAATACATAATTTATTTTAAGAATTGAGGGAAGGAGATTTTTTTAATAGGAAGTTTAATCCCTGAGATGGTCAATCTACTTTCTTCTCCGTCATCTATCCATCTGGCAATGGAACTGTTCACTGTAATCTTATCATACAATACACAAGGAAGATAAAAGCATTTGTTATAACCACAAAATGTTAGTTTTCTAAATGGCCTCTCCAATAATGTTGAATGTTCATAACCACTTTGAAGTTACAGTACATCATCATTAATTTGCTAACTTTCCGATATTGCTTAATTACCCTTAAAATAGAATATAGTAAAATCTGCAACTTAAACCTTTTTCAAAATGTACATCTCTTACTAATATTTTCTTGCATGGTACATATCACTGATGACATTTTTATTTTAGAACTGAAATTAAAAATGCTCTTAAATGTTGCTTTATCTTCCTCTCCCCTTTTCTCTTTGTAAATATGTAATAAGGATGTACATTCCTCCTTTTAAAGAAATGTTCACTTCTGTGATTAGGTTAATCCATTTTTGTGTGGAAACCAATTGCCCCACTGTACACCCCCAATCTTTTCAAGCCTCTTCAATGGATTGGGAAAAGTTGTTGAACAGTGTGGGTGGGATTTTATAGGGCAACAATAGGTACTAATGGGGAACATTGGATAATAGGCAGCAAAAGACTATATTTTCACTTTTTCCTTTTTCTAAACATTATATTCCTAACATTTATAAACAAGATCTCCATTTATGCAGACGTCCCTAGAGTTTTGATTGAAGAACATGGAATTCTCTGTATCTATATTTTACTACCTCTCATGTCTGTCTGTAACCATCAATTGGACAAAATGGTGCATCACAGGACAACATTTTTTTCAACCCAGATACTTTTTCAATGCAGGACTAAATTACAGAATGCCGGAACCCATTACTCCTTTGGGAAGGAAATTTGGAAAGGTTGCGGCCACTGCAATGCTGCAGCCAGATGCCATCATATGATTATCATTTCCAACTCTCCTTGCCAGTTTCTCACAAGTCAATGGAGAAGCCAGCACACAATATTTGCTTGTGGAAACTGGTAGGGAATGCTGGCAATCAAGAAACTGGCAGAGAAGATCATAAATTTCTTGGATAAGTCTCCCCCGGCTGTGCAACCTGCTAATCTGCACTCATACTACACTAGCCACTCAGCCACCCCTGTACACACCCATGCACTGACCCCTGACCCATACAGCACCTTTCCCACAATCGCACTCATCCCTACGCACCATTCCCAACTCATTTGACACTTCTTACACATGGGCTGTGCATTCTTACTGGCTTGTATTACACCACCACATACCTTCCTTGAGTGTGCAGCACCTCTGATATACTCCCGTATACACACATGCCCTCTCCAACCCATGCTACATCCAAATCCTGTACCTGCGTGGCACCTCTTCTGCACCCTGTGCACACTATGCACCCTTCCTGACTTGTGTTGCATTCCCCTGCATCCTCTGCAACCTGCTCAAAATCTCTTGCATACCCCCCACACCCTTCTTGATCTGCAGTGTGGCTTACATTCGTCCCCATTGGGGGTGGTGTGTGGGAGTATGCAGAGGTGTGCAAGAGGTGCCATGCAGATCAGGATGCTGCATGGGAGTGTGAAAGCTTCCATGCAGATTGGGGAGGCTACACAATAATATGCAAAGGGTGCCATATGAGTCAGGAAGGATGCATAGGTGTGTGCGAGAGGTATAAGTCAAGGAGTGTGGTGTGGGTTGGGGAAGGTACATGGGAGTGCACCGGGGTGCACAAGGCTGTGACAGAGTTGTGGTGAAGGTCAGGGAAATTGCATGGGAGTGTGCAACTGTTAGGCAAGTTACGTCTCTGAAGTGATTATCGTATTTTTCAGAGTACAAGATCACTTTTTCCACCCCCAAAAGTGGGTGGAAATGTCTGTGCGTCTTATACACCGAATGTTGCCGAAGCCCCACCCTTCGGCCTCTGCCTCCCAGCAATTTGCCTCCTTGCAGAAAACAGCTGATTCAGCCCAGCCTGATTAGCAGAAGCAGCTGATTTTCGCTTGAATCTGCCTCCCATAATGAGCTGTTTCAGGCTGCAGGGATCACCATTGCCTATTGCTGCCTCCGTATGCCCCATTTTCAGCCTCCATACGCCCCATTTTCAGCCTCTGCACCCCCCATTTTCAGCCCGTTCTGGGCGGCAGGGATCGGAACGGGCAGAAAATGGGGTGCGCAGAGGCTGAAAATGGGGCGCTGGGACGTGCAGAGGCGGCAATAGGCGATGGAGATCCCTGCAGCCTGAAACAGCTCATTATGGGAGGCAGATTCCAGCTAAAATCAGCTGCTTCTGCTAATCAGGCTGGGCTGAAGCAGATCAGGCTTTTTGCTGTTTGCTGCAAGGAGGCAAATTGCTGGGAGGCAGAGGCAGATTTCCCCCCCTTGTTTTGCTCCCCAAAAGCTAGGTGTGTCTTATACTTCAGAGCGTCTTATACTCCGAAAAATATGGTACCCAGTGTGTTGTGGTTGTCTAATCTCATCTAAAACTCATCTGTTAAAATTTGATTAATTGCAGATTGTATTCTTTGACTTTCCATGTCATGGTCCATGCCTAATGACATGGTTATAGGCTCACTTGTGATCTAAAAAATTCTAGATAAAATTCAAATTTTCAACTGGTAAAAGGGTATAAATAGGCCCAGATCATGGCAGGAAATTTAGCTCCTTGATACATTAAGTAGCCAAAACAGAGCACTCCATCCTGAAAAATTTATGTTGCCAATATACAGAGGTTTTTTTCCAAATCATGTCTGATTTTCAGAGGGTGCCTGGATAAGTCTCTGCAGTTTTCCTGCAAGATTTTTCAGAGGTGGTTTGCCATTGCCTCATTCTTAGAGCTGAGATAAAGTAATTGGCCCAAAGTCATCCAGCTGGCTTTGTGCCTAAGGCAGAACTAGAACTCAAGGTCTCCCAATTTGTAACCTGATGCCTTAACCACCTATATCAAACTGAATCTAACATACAAGTGAAGATTTTCCAATTGACGTTATTTGACCAGATGATCAGAGTCTTTGGAAGACTTTCTAGCCCACTTGCATTGTCCACTGAATTCAGGGGAATAGAATCTTAATATCAGTTAATCTATACACATGCACACATAGAGTTAGCAGACATTACTTGCAAATGGAAATCTGAGAAATATCACAACCTTTTAAAATGTAGTTGGTGTGTTTTGATTAATTGTGTGGTGGATGGCTCTTGATACTCCTCTTGGTTCTTCTTTTCTTCTCTTCATGGCTGTCGTGTCCTGTCGTGTCGTGTCCTGTCCTGTCCTGTTGTCTCTTGAATGAGGTATACATGTGTGTATCGCAGTTGCAAATGCACACATGACCAATACTGGTGTGTTTTTCTATGAAGTCTCATGTTATTTTCTGTGCTCTACTGCAGTTATAACCAAAAGAGATATCGTCTTTCTTTTGGATGGATCAATCAACGTTGGAAATACCAACTTCCCATATGTCCGTGACTTTCTTGTGAACCTAGTTAATTCCCTTGATGTTGGAGTTGATGGTGTACGAATCGGCCTAGTACAATTTAGTGAGAACCCCAAAACAGAATTCTTTTTAAATTCCTTCCTAACCAAGGCAGATGTCCTTTCTCGTCTGAGGCAGTTGAGACTGCAAGGGGGGTCAATTCTGAATTCAGGAGCTGCACTAGATTTTGTGCGTTCCAATCACTTCACTGACGCAGGTGGGAGCAGGAAAGATGAGGATGTCCCTCAAGTGCTAGTCTTTCTTGCGGCAGGCCCATCTGCTGATGCCTTCCAAGATGCCGCCAATGCCTTAGCTCGTGCGAGAGTGCTCACCTTTTGTGTTGGGGTTAGGAACGCCAAACTAGCAGAACTTCAGCAGATTGCATTTAATCCACAAATAGTATATTTTAAGGATGAATTCAGCTCTCTGCCAACTTTACCACAGGAAATGATTAGTCCACTAACAACATATGTTAGTGGAGATGTGGAAGAAATTACGATCACATCAACAGGTAATTTGCTTTTTTCATATTACATTGACTTTTCTTTTATCATGCAGATATGTTTTAATTTTATGAACTGTTAATTATATCTTATTATAGCTGACATTTTATATCTTATATGTTATATTAATAACTAGAGGCAGTGCCATGGCTATGTTTCTGGGCCAGGAGTGGGACAGCCAGGCTTTGCTCTGTCTTTAGTCACAGATGGCACAGTGGATGACTTTGGGCAAGCGGTCCAGGAAATTGAAAAACACCACCCACTGGCCCAGCATCATATAATTTTTATTATTGTTATTATATACATACACCCCCCATAAGAGGAAGAGTGATGACTCTTCTAGCAGAGAGAAACGGGAAGGCCCAGCAGGAGAAGGGAATTGTCCAATGGGAGAATACAATAGCCTGTTGCCCAGACTGAATATCTTGCAATGCATTACCAAAATGTCTCAGTCCAGAAAGTTTTTTCTTAAACCATCTTAGAATCAAGCCTTTTGAGCAAGTGATGGGAGCAACTTAAATTGTAAATACAGGAATGCCAATAATCTTTCCATTTCCTATCAGAATTGTAGGAAGCGATCACCTGAGTCAAATTATATTTCTTACTAATCAAATGTGATTTAGATTTCTTGTCACTTATATATACATACATTCTGTAATAAAATGATACATACTAAATATTTTTTACCTCACTTCATTCCAGAAAAAAAGATTGATATTTTATTTTTGATTGATGGCTCAATGAACGTGGCTGGCCAGTTTCCTGCTATTCGAGAGTTTGTGTTTAAAATTATTTCTGACCTGAATGTGGGGCCAGATGCTGTACGAGTAGCTGTAGCACAATTTAGTGACAATGTAAATATGGAGTTCAACTTTGACATGCCATCCAAGGCAGAAATCATTCAGAAAGTGAAAAAAATGAGGATGAAAGGAGGAAGGCTACTGAACATTGGAGCTGCACTAGATTATGCTGTAAAAGACATCTTTGTAAGAAGTGCTGGGAGCAGGATTGAAGCAGACGTGTCACAATTCCTGGTTCTTCTTGTGGCTGGGAGATCAGATGACACTGTGGATGAAAGTGCTGCTACCCTGAAACAAACTCATGTGATTACTTTTGTTATCCAAACCCAGACCTCTGATCCAGTTGAATTAAAAAGGATAGTTTATGACCCTCAGTTCATTCTAAAGGTTGATACCCTTTCTCAAATTGGAGACATACAACCCCAAATAGTCAATCTGTTGAAAACCACAGAAGTTAAACGTCAAGGTATATTTCTTTATTTTTATTTATCACTTGATGTTCATTATTTTTTTAAATATTCAGATTGATTGATTGATTGATTGATTGGGGTGTTACCCCACTCCAATCAAACAGATATTCAGTGATATGAAAGATCTGATTTTCTACAACCTACTAAAACCAGTCCGAAGGTGACACGTAGGCAATCAGATGTATTTATGAAACTAATGCACTTTGGCAAATTTGCAAACATATTCTTCAGCTGAAAACTGACAAATTATTGTGAGCTGAATCCAAGTTTAGAACAAAGTACAGGACCATTTTTCATGGTCAATAATGTTGGAATGGGAAAAGCTATCTGGTTCTCCTTTTAGGAATTTTATTCTGGGAAATTTCCAGGGACATGTTTTGCTACAGATATGCATTACTCGTGAAACCCGTACTACTCCCATCTTGAAATAATAACCGAAGATTCAATCAGGGCTTCACAATATCGCAGAAAACCCCCAGTTGTCAAGAAGTGCAAGAAGTGAAAACCAATGTGAATAAAGATTCTAGTGACTCTAGGAGTCTCAGAACTTAAAGATTTTTCAGCCCTGAAACTTGTATCTAGTATTAATTTATTTATCAGGGCTATGGAAATACAAAATAATTTGGGGGAAGGGAATCTCATTGCCAACTGTCCCAAGGACTCTTTGTAAATAAGCTGCTTTACTCTGGCCCTAGTAATGGAAAAGCAACAGCAACAAGGGAAGTGACTATGCAATGTAGAAAGCTGAGAAAAGAAAATTTGAAAATATAAAAAATCAGTTGTATTATGAAGGACACAATGTTATTTCAAGTCAAATAATTTTTTCAAATTCAATAGCAGGAGGTCTCTTACTCTCTATCTGGCCTCTATCAGCAAATTCTGAAATGACAATCTTTGGATTTCATGTCATTGTTCCTTTATGATGCCTTTTCTTTCATTGTTTTCCCAGTATTTTTTAACTGTGTTAGTAGAACAAGCAAAGTTAATTCACTAAAAGATAAAAATGAATACGTTCTAAGAAATATTGATAAGAAAATGAATCTCATTTTTTCCTTCTGAATCTGTGAATCTGAAGTTCAGAAGAAGAATGATGTATTTCTGATAGATGGTTCAGATGGCTCCAGAAGTAGTTCCACAGAATTTAATACTCTGTACAAAGAATTGCTGATAGTCTGGATATTGGTCCTGATAAAGTCTAGGCTGCTGTGGCCAGTAATACTATTAGCCTAGAGTTCCTTCTGAGTGAATACTCTGTGACAAGATTGAGATGATCAAGGTCATTCATAGATTATCTCCTATGGGGCTCTTCACTTAACACAGGGGCAGTCCTTAATTAACTTGTTAGGGATATGTTCCTGAGCTCACCTGCAAGTAGGATATCTGAAGTTCTTGATTTTGCTGTCAGTTAAAAAGACAAGAGATGATGTCAAAAAAGCTTCCTTGGATTTGAAAATGATCCTTTTAGCATTGGCGTTGAAAATGCAGATGTCACTGAGCTGCAGACAAATTATTTTGTTTCTGAAATTGCTATCCTTGCTATCTGGAATTAGTGAACTGAATACCTACCTTAAAGCAACTCATTTCAGGGTCGCCCGACTGACCAGGGCAAAAATATAAGCTTCGGCCCCAGAGCTGATTTTTCCACCACTTGGCTCAGGGGAATTTTTTTTTTAATTATACTGTAATTTGCAAGATAAAATAAAGCAAATGATGAACATGGGGTGACCAAAATTAATTCCTGCTACTTTTCAAAAAGCATTATTTTCAACAGCCTGCTCGCTTCAGAATTCTGGATGAGACAATCACATTTTTACAACCATATAATTAGTAAAGCCAAAATATACCTTTATGAACATTTCTTGAGATTTTATTTTTCTCAATTCCCCCACCTCCAATTTCCATAAATAAGGCCAGTAAAAATTTTTCCTTGTTTTTTACGATCACTATTTCTTGCCCTAATGCTCAGAAAGGATAACAGTTCTGGTCATTATGAAAAATAATTATAGGCAGCCAGGTGTCCACCCAATTGTTCTTCCAAATGCAGTGAGACAGAATGAAAGAAGAGAGTTGAAGAGAGGAAGGAAGAAAACAAGGACATTTGTCAATTTAATCAGAAACACTATTTTCCAATCAAATTTTCAGAGTTCATTTTCTATAGCTTTTTAACAATTTTTTGTACTGTGTGGCTGTTAATATTAGCTAATTAACTCCTTTAACCATGTTGAATTTATTTGCTAGTATAATTTTGACTGTCATCTAATATAATTCTTTGTTCCACAGCAGATACAAAGAAAGACGTCGTTTTCCTTATTGATGGCTCTCAGTTTGCAATTTCTGAGTTCCCTTCAATTCGTGAATTTATCGAACGGCTTGTAAACAATATGAATGTGGGTTCAGATGCTACTCGAGTAGCTGTAATTCAATTCAGTGATAATCCCAAAGTTGAATTTTTGCTGAATGCACATTCTACCAAGGAGGAAGTGCTAACTGCAGTGAGAAAACTAAATCCCAGAGGTGGGAGGCAAGTGAACCTTGGTTCTGCCCTAGAATATGTGTTAAAGAATATCTTTACAAGGCCTTCTGGGAGCCGCATAGAGGACAAAGCACCTCAGTTTTTAATCCTTCTTTATTCCCACCGACCTCACGATGATACAGAGAACCCGGTACAGTTGATCAAAGAGATTGGTGTGGCTCCACTTCCTATTGGAAAGAATGTAGATCCTGAGGAAATGACCAAAATAGCACTTAGTCCTGATTATGTATTTCAAGTGTCAACTTACCAAGATCTACCTAGTTTGGAACAGAAAATGTTAACCCCTCTTACAACATTAACTACCCAACAGATACAAAAAATCATTACTGATACAAGTCGTCCTCCAGGTAAGGTGATTTATAGGATTGTCTGCATAGAACATTGCCCCATCATCTGCCTATCTTTCCTGCTTCCTTTTTGCAGTGACTAGCATAGAGGGGCATCATTCTTGGCATTTGGCAAGACAGTATTTCTCTAGGCCCAAGCCAAATTTTATTTCTGTATTGGGACCAGGATGACAACCATCTTACTTGGGAGCCAGGGTTGCCACATTTTCAGGGATTCAAAGCACCAAACAGAATTGTAAGAAGTGTTTTTGATTTTTTTTTTAAAGCAGAGGAAAATAAAGTGTAAGTTCAGCATTTGATCACTGGTCCTTTTAAACCAGCCTTACAACTGACAGGACTTTAAATTGTCTACTGCTGCTACCCCAGATTCTCTTCATTGAGACAGGAACTAGCCAGGGGTTGAAGCTGCATATTAAACATGAACTCCTTTCTGTGAGAAAAAAGCTGGTCTCATGCTGTTTTCCCATTCTTCCCACCCCTCATTGTAGACATTGACAGTGAAGCAAAGGACATCGTCTTCCTTGTCGACAGCTCTGATGATGTCAGACCAGATGGACTTGCTCACATTCGTGATTTCATTTCCCGGATTGTCCAGAAACTAGATATCCAACTAAACAAAGTGAGAATTGCTGTTGTCCAGTTTAGCAATGACGTGTTTCCTGAGTTCGACTTAAAAACCTACCTGACCAAAGAGAGTGTGCTACAAGTCATACGGCGCTTAAGGCACAAAGGCGGTTCTTCCCTCAATGTTGGGAAAGCTCTGGACTATGTCATGAAGACTCTCTTTATCAGATCAGCAGGAAGTAGGCGAGAAGATGGAGTCCCCCAGCATTTAGTCCTCTTGCTTGGAGGGAGATCCCAGGATGATATCAGCAGGCCTTCTATTCTGGTGCAGAACTCTGGGATTAGTACTCTGGGAGTTGGAACAAGACAAGTAGACAGTGCGGAATTGCAAAGGTTCACCAGCAATCCCCAAACTGCGTTTATTGTGAGAGATTTTACTGAGCTCCCAGCAATAGAAAAACGGTTCCTTGCAGCATTTGATGCATCACAACAGCCAACTGAACTACCTACTGATGTTATCACTGGTCAGTCTTTCATTTTTTAAATAAAACTGTGGAGTTGGAATAATATTCAGGGGGATTTAAAAAAATAGGTGTATGAAAATGAAAATTGCTTTCTGCTTTCACTTTAATAGTACCTATAGCTGGAGCCAACACACTGCTTTGTATAAAATAAAATAGATAGTTTGCAACAGAGCTATTGCATGAAAAGGCAAAAATTTAGCATTCAATTTTCTTTATAACATTCAAAGATCAATATAGTTTTCACATTGTACTTTTTTTGCATGTTTAATAAGAGGTTCAGTTTAGAACGTGCTTTTGTGTAAACAAGTTAGAATGAAACTACCCACCTCTAATCAACAAATCTAGACCTCTTGGGTAATTCTGCCTTCTAGCCTAAGCTGCTAGTCTCTGATAGAGCTCCGGGTGACTCTCAAACCAACTTCAGAATTTCCAGTCTAAATTTCAGTGAGTTGGCAACAGGGCCAGAATGTTCTCAGTCTAACTTTGCCTACTTATATGACCTAATTGGTCACACTACTGCTTCCGGCCCTTCTCATGAATACCAGAAAGGCAAGCCTTGGTGCTTGGCAATTGGGTAGCTGAGTCTGTTTCTGCCTGCCTTTTCCTTTTATGGTTTGTTTTTTTCTAATGAGCTCCTTTCCTTTTCTTTCCCAGACTTTTGCCCACACAAATACCTTCATCCCTGTTTCCCATATTATTTCCTCTGTAATCAACCAAACCCTTTCTTTTTCCCTTTTATGGTATCATTATACCCTCCCATGCTACCATAATTAAAGTGATGGTGAGTGAGTTGTTCTTTTGTTCCTATGCCCCTTTACTCGTCCATGCAAACTTTGTTAATAAGGAAGAAGTGATTGTTCCTCTTCATACACATAAAGGAGCAACCTTTAAAATAAAAGGTGTTAAAAAATTAAAGATGTTTTAAAAAGTAGTAAAGAAAGGGGTAAGGGAATATTTGCAGTACTGTGGGCAGAGGATGGAAAAGTAAGGAAGCATGCTTCACCCATTCTGGGCAGAAGCCAAAATGGTGAATGTGTCAAATGGAACATGAACTTTGAGAGGTGAGAATAGTTCATTGACTGAATGAGCCATTGATGGGGCAATTGAAAGATAATGGAAAAAAGGTGGAGAATATATTCAGTGCTGCAATTCAAGCTGAAATGGCTACCTAGAGCAGTGACCAGTCATTCGAGGGGAAGAGCCTTGGTACTAGATAGAATGAAGTGGCAGAGATCATATGCTCTGGAGAGCTTAAGACTGCTTTGCTTGGGGAAATAAATAGCTTTGAATTGTATTTAGAAAACAGGTAGGGCTAAATCTGCAATGGGCTAGGAAGGGAAGAGGATGGCATTATCTGTTCCTGCAATTAGAAAGAGGTCAGTGACCTGTATTGATGATGAGCCAAGCAAAAAGTGGGGACCTGCACCTTGGCTATACACCAATTTCATCTTGTGTTATATTGCAGTTTCATCTGCAGAAATTGAAATCCATGTACAGTACTTGGGAAGGTGGACTGGGCTGTTTATTAAATTAAGATAGATGCAATAGTTTTTAAGTAAGGAATTTTTCAGAAGGTAAAATTATTAAAACAAAAACTGTTCCATTTATTTATTAACAATGCAACAATAGACAGCTATTCCACTGGACTAGAATGGAAAGAAAATAACTCTTTCCCCACAATTGCAAACCCTCTCCACTCTATTTTTCTTCCTTCTTCTTTCTGTACCATCTGTGGATAACAAGCCACTCCTAGGCTTACTTCCTCAGAACTAGACTTGATCTGTTGCCTTAAATGGAATGTGGATTCCAGATCCTGAAAATTTGGGAAATTTATCCTTTATTTAGAATAGAATGGACGGGAAGGGAATAAAAACTTTATTGTCACTTTAAATGTACACTGATCTTCATACATTAAAATGAAATTTTGTTGCATTCAGCTCTCAAAATATGACCATTATGCATATAAATATGTATAAACACATACACACATGTATATGACACAGAGAAACATCATAGTCTAGTTCGAATGTATACATATACATGGTGAAAAAAAAAGAAACCAGCAAATTTACAAGATGTACAGCATAAGGAACAAAGCTGTTAGAGAGTCCAGTAGTCCTGCTATAGATACTTTGAAACCTCCTTCCAGAAGGGAGCAACAGAAACAGACCATGAAGTGGGTGTGTGGGGTCTCTAACAACACTTCGAGCTCTAAGCACATAGAGCAGTATAAGCAGTATCCTGAATAACAGGAAGCTAGTTTCCTATAATTTTCTCAGTTGTCCTTACCATTCTCTGTATGGACCTTCTATCAGAGGCACTGCTGCCACCAAGCCAAACAGTGATGCAGTTTATTAAAACATTCTCAATTGTGCCTCTGTAAAAAGTGGCCAGGACAGAAGGAGAAAGGTGTGTTTCAGAATAGTGTTTAGAATAGTGTTTAGAATAGAATAGAATAGAATAGAATAGAATAGAATAGAATAGAATAGAATAGAATAGAATAGAATAGAATAACAGAGTTGGAAGGAATCTTGGAGGTCTTCTAATCTAATTCTCTACTCAAGCAGGAGACCCTATACTATTTCAGACAAATGGCTGTTCAATTTTTTCTTAAAAATCTCCAGTGATGGATCACGCACAACTTCTGAAGGCAAGCCATTCCACTGATTGATTGTTCTAACTGAGGGGAAATTTATCCTTGGTTCTGGGTTGCTTCTCTCCTTGATTAGTTTCCATCCATTGCTTCTTGTCCCGCCTTCAGATGCTTTGGAGAATAGGTTGACCCCCTTCCTTTTTTGGGACAGCCCCTTAGATATTGGAACACTGCTAACAGGTCACCCCTAGTCCTTCTCTTCCTTAGCCCAGTTCCTGCAATCATTCTTCATACGTTTTAGTCTCCCGTCCCCTAATCTTCTTTGTTGCTCTTCTCTGCACTCTTCCCAAAATCTCAACATCTTTTTTATATCGTGGCAATCGAAATTGAATGTAATATAGTAGACTGTGTACTGACTGTTAAAATAAACTGATTATGGTTTCTTAAAATCTTCGTATAACACTTCCTATGCATTAATATATTGCTAATAATGCTTTTCCTTCTTCTTCTTCTTTTTTCTTTTTCTATTGCCAGGGAGTGGGGGTAAGATGCATTCTCTTTTTTCTGTTTGAGTAAATAAATAAATATAGAGGAGATAATATATAAATGTAAAATTAAAACACAGAAAAAAAGTCAACATGTAATAATGCTCTGGATATATTTGTATATCGCTCAGTGACATAGTTAGGTCTAGTGCAAGGGTGTCAAACTCGCGGCATCACGGTGGCATAACATGACGTATCGTGACTTATTTCTCCTTCGCTAAACCAGGCATGGGCGTGGCCAGCGCGCGATGCATCCAGCCTGCGGGCCACAAGTTTGACAGCCCAGGCCCAGTGGTTGAGGCACCAGGTTAGATGGCAAGAGACCATGAATTCAAGTCCTGCTTTAGCCATGAAAGGCAGCTGGGTGACTTTGGGCCAGCCACTCCCTGTCAGCCCAACCCACCTCACAGGGTTGTGGTAGGGAAAAGCAGAAGAAAGATGTGTTGGATATGTTTCCCACATTGATCTGTTTGTAGAAATAATGACGATAGATAGATAGATAGATAGATAGATAGATAGATAGATAGATAGATAGATAGATAGATAGATAGATAGATAGA
>JANHFL010010287.1:350655-378665 GCA_032468155.1 Oxyrhabdium leporinum | reverse complement strand
TGCCTAAATATAGAACCTTACTTTTTTCACCATTGAATTTCATTTTGTTAGATAGCGTCCAATGTTCAAGTCTGTCATGATCCTTCCATATCTTAAGCCTATCTTCTGGAGTGTTGGTTATTCCTGCCAGCTTGGTGTTGCCTGCAGATTTGATAAGTTCCCCATCTATCCCCTTGTCCAAATCATTGATGAAGATGGGCCTAAAACAGAGCCTTCCCTGCATGTATATGCAGTTCCATTGAGGAATACACATTGAATGCAGTTGATCAGCCAGTTATGAATCCATCTGGTGGTGATGCTATCTAACCCACGTTTTTCTATCTTATCAAGTAGTAGGTTGTAGTGTACTTTATCAAATGCCTTACTGAAGTCCAAGTAATGCTCTTCCCATCCAACACAGGAAATGCAAATGTTGGTTTTCATGTTTCACTAAAGATAACAAATGAAGAGACCAAGTCAGATTATCTGCACCCCCAGATACTTAATACTATTGACCACCTCCACAGCTGCAGCCTTGATACAAAGTAGAGTATGACTATGCTGGCTCTTTCTAAAATTAACAATGATCTCCTTTGTTTTGTTAACATTCAAACCCAGGTTATTTTTATTGCACCAGTCCACCAGAGCCTGTTTGTAAATTACCTGGCTTATTCTAAGTGAGGCAAGAGGCATTTCTGTACATTGCTCTTTTCCTTTTCTCTGCCTGATCTTGAACTGCTGTAGCTTATTACCTTTTCTGGATTTAATTTATGTACTTGATCATCTTGATGTAATGTCTTAAAAATGGGATTCAAGAAACTTTTGCACTGTAGTTACTATATTCTTTTCTCCTGGTAGTGCAGACAATTGGTCCCTTGAAATACAGTTTTAGCTTATTCACCAATAAGATATCAAAAGCTGAGAATCAGGAAAAGTGCTATTCACTGTGAAAGTGCTCATTCAGAAAATACATTATGATTGCTCTCAATAACAATGACTAGATTTATTTTTGATGAATTCTGTGAATACAGAAATCATGCACATTTCTAATCATACTGATTAAAGCAAAATGCCTTAAAATGAACTGTCTAATACCTGTTTTTTTTTCCTTTTAAATCTTTTAGTTGATAAAAAACAAGGTGATATTGTCTTCTTGCTGGATAGCTCTATCAATTTTGGGAGAGACAATTTCCCGAATGTTGTTGAATTTATACATGACTTAATCGATGCTATTTATGATGAAGGCGATTCCATTCGAGTTGGTTTAGTGCAATACAACTCTGATGTGAGTGATGAATTCTTTCTGAAGGATTTCTCTGACAAAGAACATATCTTAGAAGCAGTGAAGAAGATAGCCTACAAAGGAGGCAGAATTGCCAATACAGGAGCAGGTGTCAAGCATATCCAAGCAAAACATTTTGTGAAGGAGGCTGGCAGCAGGAAAGACCAGAATGTCCCTCAGATTGCTGTCATTGTAACAGCAGGCAAGCCAGAAGATGATGGGGAGGCAGCAGTCTTAGGGCTGTCTCAGTCGGGTGTCAGGGTCTTCGCAGTTGGTGTGAAAAACATTGATCTGAATGAAATTACGAAGCTCTCCAGTGACAGCACAACAGCTTTTAGGGCTGCAACTCCCCATGTCCTTTCAGAGCTCAATGAGGCTGTTCTGGTGACCCTGAATGATGTCATGAGAGAACAATTATGTCGTGGTGTGGTGGAAATCTCCAGAGGTAAAGAAAATCTTATTTCAATTTGTGTTTCTGTGGGTTGTTGTTGGGTTTTTTTTTTGCTTTATTTTAAATTTAGAGATTTATACAATACTGTACTGTAATTTATATATGCAGCAATCCTTTGCTTTTGTTTCTCTTATTTTAATATTCAGTTTCATAATAGCAAGTATAGGTGGCATTTTTATTTATTTGTATTTAAGAAAATTTATATGGCCACCCAACTCACTCTCACTGACTCCGGGTGGCTTATAAAGATAAAAACCCAATATTAAAATAAAATAAAAAGCAATAACCACCACCTGGTGACAACAATTAGTCAAACAAAAAGTGATTTGATGGGATCCATCCCACTCTGGATTTCCCAGGCTTGTTTTCAAAACCAGATCTTCAGGGCTTTGTGAAAGAGTGTCAAAATGGGGGCCAATCTTCTCTCTGTGAGATGATGTTCCACAGGGAGGGAACCAACACAGAGAAGGCCCTTCTTCTTGGTCCTCAACACTATGATCACAATTGAGTCCAAAATTTCTGTTGCCAAGTAAGACAAGTTAAGTGAGTTATACTCCATTTTACAATCTTTATTGCTGTGGTTGTTAAATGAATCACTGCAGTTAATAACAGGGTTGTTAAGTAAATGTGGCTTCTTCAATGTCTTTGCTTGTCAGAAGATCACAAAAGGCGATCACATGACCTCAGGAAATTGCAACTGTCATAAATACGTGCCAATTGCCAAGCACCCAAATTTTGATCACATGACCATGATCCCTGCAATGGTTGTAAATATGACAAACAGCCATAAATGACTTTTTTTCAGTGCCATTGTAACTTCCAACAGTCACTAACAAACTGTTGTAAGTCAAGGACTACCTGTATATTCTGTAGTCCAGTCTTAAGTGTAGCTATTTATTAACACTTCCAGTTCTTTGATAATACAAGTTTGGGAAAAAATAACACAAAATGGTCAAACGGTCTGGTTTTTCATAGAAAGCTGATCATAGTGTGATGTTTTGGATATTGGATCAAGTGATGTGCTATTGGATATTAATGAACAATGCAAACAGAGCAGCTATTCTTGACTAGAAATCACTTTTAGATACTTCTTATTTCTATATAGTACAATTGAATAATTGGTCCTCTAGCTACCATGCCACTTTCCTTTTACTTTATGTATGATAGATTTGCCATTTTTTTCTATTCTAGATTGCAATCTGGATGTTATACTTGGATTTGATGTCTCAGATACTGTACAAGGGCAAAACATATTCAGTGTACAAAGAATGCTGGAATCAACAGTTGAAGATATTCTGAACAGGATCAGTCAAATACAGAAAATTAGCTGCACTCCCAACCAAGCACCCACAGTGCGTGTAGCACTTCTGGCACAGACTCCCTCTGGAGTTGTAGAAGCCTTTGATTTCTCAGAGTATCAGCCAGAGTTATTTGAAAAGTTCCAAGCCTTGCGAAATGATGGACCATATGTGCTCACAGCAGACACCCTCAAGTCTTACCAGAATAAATTTAAAACAGCTCCTACTGGAAGTACAAAGGTAAATGTTGATTCCATTTTCATTTTTGGAAAAGAAAACCCTTTTGCTCCATCAAAATATTATTCTATGGACAACCCCCTCTCCCCCTCGGTGACTGCTGTGTAGTGTACATGAATGTCCTGCTGGAATAGTGAAAGTAAACCAAATAGTTGTGAGTATCTAGGCTACACTGATGCATATGGTATGTGACTTTGAGGAGTCTACACCTGCAGGGCAAGACCAGCCAAACTGCCAGCTGAACTGATCTACTGGAACAATAGAGGAAAGGGGGAAGGTGTATAAAAATATATAGGTATAATAATTTGCAACAAGTGTATTTAAAGGCCTGGGCTTAGTGTGTTGTCTTGCAAAGTGTAATTGTGTCAGCAGTGCATAATTGCCTACTTCTAAGAGTCCTGAGCTTCAGGCCATTCCTGAATATCAACTCAGTGACTGGCTGATATTTTCACTGAGGACCACTTCACAACTTATCTTTATTAATATGAAGCTCTTCTTCCATAGGTGGTGATCCACCTAACTGATGGTATTGATGGTGCTATGGGACCACTGGCAACTGCATCAGCGAATCTAAAGAAAGAAGGTATGTTTTGTAAGGCTTTATTTTCATGCTGACATAAAAAATTATTTTTAGTTGGAATTTCTGAGACTATATACATAAATTCACACTGATCAAGTCTTTCAGATAATGAATATAGAATAACCCTAAAGCATATGCCCGGTGTTTACAAGCAATAACACCGTGTGACTCTTTAGCTTTTTATTATTTCATTGAAATATTAAGGCCCGAGCCTTCCTTATAACTATGTTCATAAACATTGAGAGAGGTAGATTTTTTTTCTTTTGCAGTTGTTTTATCACCAATGTGTCCTCAAGATATTTCTCCAATTTCGTTGTGAAGACATCTTGATAGTTTAAAACATAACTTATGAATGTCCCTTTCTTTTCTCTCTTGAAGTAGCCCTAAACCATTGCAAAATTTCTTCTTCCTACGTAAAGAATGGGGGGATTTTATTGGATTACTTGTTCTTTTGGCAAGCAAATGCTGTTGTTCCTGAACTAGGTTTTCAATCCAAGATGTTCTAGGAAATAGGCTCAGACAGTGAAAGAAAAGCACAGAATAATGAAATGTTGCTATAAGAGTGGTATCCCTGATATTGTCAAATACTCAATTTATAAAGACTGTCGTACTTTTGAACAAATATTTTTACTGTGGTTCCATAGTGGAATGAATATAACAATAATGAAACTCAGCTGGGGCATTCCTTCTTTTGGGATTCGGGTGGACAAAATATGGAGTGCAGGTGGCTGGAGAGAGATTTGCACATTTTGAAATTCACAAGTTGGATGGAATTCTTATTTTAACTCTTACGAAGCTTTGGCTAGAAGAGTTGGGACCTCTTCCACTAAACTTTGCTGGAATAAGCATATGGTTACATAGAGTCACATAATAATCTCAGGAAGTATTAAGTGAATCACTGCAATTATTAAGTTGGTTGTTAAGTGAATCTGGCTTTCCCATTGATTTTGTTTGTCAGAAGGTCGCAAAAGTTGATCACTTGAGCCTGGGACAATGCCGCAATGACTGTAAGTGTGAAAAACAGTGATAAATCACTTTTTTCAGTGCTGTAGTAACTTTGAACAGTCACTAAAAATGGTTGTAAGTCAAGGACTACCGGTAATATAGACTCAGTTACTTTTTTAAAAAGCATAAATTAAGGGAATAATGTTGACTGTTTTAAAAGGGTGGCCTTTTGGAGATTATAGAATAAAACAGATTTAAGATTGAGAAAATGAGGGGGAAAAGAGAAGCTAAATAGAACCAGCTTATCTAATCCTTTCTCAGATAGATAACAAGATAGAATCCTATAGGATGAACATTATTCTTCAGGGATTATGAACAATCATTCAAGATGGATTTCCCTTCCCCCCTCTTCCATGTTCTCTAGGTGTCAAGGCTCTTATTCTTGTTGGGTTGGAGCGAGTGCCTAATTTTGAAGAAGCAATGAAACTGGAATTTGGACGTGGCTTTACTTATAATAGGCCTCTCCAAGTGAATCAGCTGGATTTAGATTTTGAAGTGACAGAACAATTGGTAAATAACTGAAGTCTATACTTTATTCTTAATGACATTAAAAATAATGTTAATGGATATATATTTGCAAGTACCTATTATGTAACAATATTGCATTTTTTGAAGAAATGTAACCATGTTTTTTTATGATACCTAATGTAAATTTTGTCCATAAAAATGTACATTCTGTGAAGTTTGAGAGATGAAAAAGTAAAAAATTACAAAGCAGTTGCCCTCAAAGAGGGAGGGGCCTTTATCTATAAGCCATGTTATTTGTTCTTCTCATATAACATTTTCTATATTTGTGAATGGCTTGATCAATTACCACCCAGATACTGTTTAAACAGCCTCTGCTGGCCTGTCACATTCTTTTTTCTGGGCATTGCTAAGGCTATTTATGGCTGTTGTCCTTGAATGAATCATGATGAAAAATTCATCCCTTGTCCAGAATTATTGAATTGGGAACCTGCTGTGCCAAATCAATATCCCAGATGGATCAAGCAATAAAGCTAATTTGAAGGATACTATACAGCAGACTGAATTCTGCTTAATTCCTGAATTTGACCCATATTACAACGGAGACATTTTGTCTATTCCTACAAATCAGTATGGTACATCACTGTTGTTATCTCCATAATATAGTTGAAGAAAAGGGACATTAAAATTAAGAGAGAAGCTTGCTAAAGGCTGCCTGGTGAGACTGTGATAGAGGTAAAATATGAACCAGCAGTTTTCAGATTTGTATGTCAATCTTCCTCTTTCGTGCTGCAAGAGCACTCTGTGATATAGTTTTGTTAGCATTATTATAACTTATCTAACTACCTAGATAAGGGTTGTATAGCATTTCATATACTAGGGTTGCATAGTATTTCAGATTTGAAGGTGAAAACATGCTTTGGAGCTACTTGGCATCTCCATGTTCTCTGCAAGACCTTTGACCCTTCCAAGCAGAAGTGTGCACAGCTCCAATAAATATTCCAGGGGTCTAAGGTTTCTTATGTTCCTGATTTTCCCTTCAATCTTCTCACACAATGCATTCTAGATTAGGGTGTATCCATTCTTGAAAGATTGATATTGGCCATTTGTGGTAAACTGGACAATAATCACAGCCTGAGCCAATTCTACTTTATTATAAAGCTACATTGACAGAATCTTCCAAGTATGAAAGTACAATTACTCCCCCCCACCCCGTCTCTTTTGTAACCAGAAAAAGTAGGAAGCGTCTTTTCTCAGTCTCCTGCCCTGTCCATTAGGGTTTTGTGGAGGAGTTCTTAATTGGCTCATATATTTATCTTTCAGCCTGTTTTAGCACTGTTGTCTTTGAGAAATGTATTTGTTTTTCAACATCTGATCAATTACTATATTAATAATGTTTCTCCTCCTTCTTGTTTTCAGTATTTTTTTCGTTCTCCACACTATTATTTCAGCTAAAGCTCAATGTTGCACAAATGTAACTGTGGACAATATCAATTGCACATATGTGCATTTTAATAATCTATCTTTTACTTAATTAGTGGTCTGTTTTATTCAGGACAACGTTGCAGAAAGATCATGTTGTGAAGTCCCATGCAAATGTTCTGGACAACGGGGAGACAGAGGATTTCCAGGCACAGTTGGACTAAAGGTAAGATGTTTAACATGGGTTTTACAGTTTATAATAAGGCATCTATGGGAATGAGGTGGATCTGTTTTAAACTCACTTGCAGTGCTTCTCTGGATCCCAGCAGTTCTTGTATCTTGTATCTCTATATTGTACTCATGATGTCTTGTCTAGAAAGCATGTTTTCATCTATGATGAACTGTACTGTACTTATGTACTGTATTTAAATTTCCAGTGCTAAAATTGATATGACTTTCATTGCAGCACCTTATTTAACAATAGTTTTTGGCTCAAAATTTGGAGCTTCTAGAGTTAGTTTTGATACTCTGTGTCACATTTCACCAATACTTGACAGTACTTGATGAAAGGTTTAAAAAATAGAATGCAACTCTATGGAAGGCTTTGCTACTCTATAAACAAATTATATATTGATCTGTGCATTAGAGATATAATTTTAAATGAATGAGATAACACGAATGCTCTCAATATATATAATTATACCAGTGGCTGGAAAGGGCTAGATTTAAAAGAGCACCAAGGCACTGATCATAGCAGCATAAGAAGAGGCTTGAAGCATCAGGTCTTTAGAAGAATGGGTCTACCATATTAGACAAGATCCAAGTGCAGACTATGCAGAGGGACCCCCGAGACAGTCCAATATCTTACTGGCAGGATGTAAGATGCAGACAGGAACAGCATACACTAAATGGCACAACCAAGTTGCTGCATTGTGTACAAGAACATCTGCACAGTGTATGGGCTTAGACTCCCAAACCCAGATAGGAGATCCCATAGAAGGTCATGGAGAATAACAGGGCTAAGATCTTGTGGGACTTCCAGATCCAGATGGATAGATGGGTACTAGCCAACCAACCAGCCATTATGGTAATGGACAAGGAGCAGAAGATAGTGGCAGTCATAGATGTAGCAGTGTCAAATGACAGCAACATCAGAAAGAAATAGTATGAGAAGCTGAAGAGGTTCCAGGGACTAAAGGAGGAACTGGAGAGTATGTGGAAAGTAAAGGCCAAAGTGGTCTCAGTGGTGGTAGGAGCACTTGGGGCTGTGACTCCTAAGATAAATATTTATTTATTTATTGTTTAAACTTATATACCGCCCCGAGTCCTCGGAATGGGGCGGTATATAAGTTTAAACAATAAATAAATAAATATTTATTGCAATGACTTACTATATTTTCTTTGTAAAAAGGCAGAATTGAGCTTAAAGCTAAAATATAGGATGTTCAGAATACCATCTCAAGTTTATGTATAAATATGTGTCTCTGTGTTTTAAAGGGAACTCCAGGGGAAAATGGCTATAGAGGCTATCCAGGAGATGAAGGTGGACTGGTGAGTAAATATTTCTCAATAGCTGAACTTATACTTACAGTAGCAAGAAAACAGAAGAAAATCATTAATACTTTTGCTGTGAAGATAGATGGATGGATTGATAGATGGAGCAGGAGGAGGAGGGGGGGAGGAATATGGCACCACAACTTTAGTGTTGCAACGATCTTTGGTTCATGATGAGCAGAATATTAGCAATATTTTGCTTTTTTCTTCCATGCTAGGTATAGATTAAAACACAGCTATCTTTTCTTACCTTCTATGCACAATAACAAAAGATCCAACCTTATCTAGAGTTTTCACATACCATTTATGTTCCATGTGAATCTGGAATCATGTATTGCCAATATACATATAGAGATACACACACAGACACACAGACACAGACACAGACACAGACACAGACACATGTCCAGATTAAATATGCCATTAAAGGACATTAAGAGACACAGTTTCTTAACAATGACAAACAGCAGGGCATTAGGGTGGATATAAAACATTGTAACACTACTATCCAACGCTGAAAGACTAATGTTAAGTTAAACAAACTTCTCTCTTATGGAAATCAAGTGGAGATAACTAAGGAGGCAATAATTCTGTTCTTTTGCATCTAGAGCACAAGGTACTTCCCTAAAAAAGGAAAAGGACAAAGAGGAATTGGGTATGGGTAAATTCCCTTGCTCCCTCCATCATGCTCTGTCTAATCAAGGACTAGGGAGACTCTTTGTGGGGATTTTTTGAGGCACATGTTGGGCAGATTGTGATTGCGTAGATGTTAGGAGGAGAACTAAATGTCCTCTCAGAACTGTGTATTAAAAATCCTCACTGCAATCCGGCTTTAAAATTTCAGTTTGTGCACACAGACATCTTTCTAAAGCTTATTGCTAGTTGGGAAACATTTTTGAGAGGCTTGCTTTTGAAGTTGGAGTCACATCTTTGCTTGAGACAAGCTTTGGAATGGAGTCCATTATTCCAGTATTGTATTTTACATGTCTCATTGCCATGCTGGAGTCCAACCGAATTTTGAGCAGGCAAGTAGTTGTGTGTTTAGATGAAGAATGTAAAAGAGAATTTGCCTCTATGAAAGAAAGTTAGATCCTATGGCTTTGCCCATTGCAAGTAACTGGATCCCGATGGCCTGGATCAAGTATGACCTTTGGACTGAAATTCCTTGCAATCACCTGTTTTGCATTATAAAAACTGTTTATTTTTAGTTGACAGGATTGTCTGAATGTAGCATGATAGAAATGTTCCATATTCTAATAACATCCAATGTAATATTCTTGTTACAGAATTTGACATCTCCTTTCCTGTCTAGTATTCATGTGTCCATTTTCTTTAACTGTTATCACTCAGAAATATGTTAGTGACTGAAGAGGCATCCATGCTGACTCCCGTACTTCTTTCTTTTTTGTCAAAGGGTGAACGTGGACCTCCTGGGATAAATGGAACCCAAGGTTTCCAAGGCTGCCCTGGTGAAAGGGGAATGAAGGTAAAGGAAGAGAATTGGGCTCTACAGAAGAAGAACACATACTATATAGACTTTTCAATAGACACCAACCCAGTTTGCACTAGTTCACTACAGTCACATTGTAGCATCTGATAGAAAATTAGTCAATAGTAAAATGTCCAAATACGTTTTGGGGTGGGGTGGGTGAAAGCAAGCTCTGAGAAGAACAGGAGAGTAAGAAAAGAAAGTTTCCAAAAGTTAGAAAAAGAATATATTTATTGAATTTACCTTAACCAATTATAGCCTACACACCTTCCCTAAACATGCAGTGAGATTTCAATGGATTTTTTTTTAAAAAATAAGATGTATGCATCAAACTGTGGTCTTTACAGGTAAATTGAGACTTTCTTACTCATTGAGAAACAATCTTTTTTGCTCTTTTTGTTGTCTATTTATTTTTGTCTTCTATTTATTTTGAGGTCATTACATCTTTTCCTTAATTTTATAGAAAAATGGAAACAATTCTAACTGTGATGGTTATCTGAATATTTTTGATTTCTTGTTTTCCTCTGTAGCTGTAGGTTTTGAGAAATTGAATAAACTTTTAATTAGATAAATGATCATTCTTTCTTTTTTGCAGGGAGGCCGTGGATTCCCAGGAGAAAAGGTACTTAAAAAATTCAATATAACAGAAGAAAAAAGAATACACATTTCCCTGTGTTATACTTTTCTCATTGTCAATTTCACCTCAGTATTTCTTTTTTTGGATTAGAATAATTAATTACTTTCTTTGATTCTGTAGGGCGAATTAGGGGAAAATGGGCTTGATGGAATAGATGGAGAAGAGGTGAGTCATTTGAGTTACTTTTGGACTAATAAAGAACATGAAATAACATTTCTTTCTGGTTAGAACTCATTTCAGTAACACACTTTGATTAATAAATGCAATTAATTTGATTGCTTTTGCCAGGGAGAGAGAGGCTTTCCAGGTGTTTCTGGGGAGAGGGGGAGCCCTGGTAGACAGGTAAGTGTAATTTTTTTTATTATTCCAAAACTTCAAAATTGAAAAGAAGAAAACTTCAAATAATCAAATAATGTATTGCTTGTTATAGAGCTACAAGAGACTTCTGGGAAATCAGCAAAGGTCTCAGATATTTTTGCTTTCTTCAGTAAAGCCCTAACTGGAGAGGCAAATCACAGAGGCATTATAAGATGCAGCCCAGTTGTTTCTCTAAATAGGCCATTCACTGAAAAAAAATATGGAGATGGTGGTCTAGTATCCTTTCTGCTGGTTATTCTCTTGCTAGAAATATCAGCCAGGGCAAGGTGAAAGTCACATTAATTATAGGATTCCATTGTTATGGGCAACGGTTTTGACATTATGAAAATAATTTCTTCATAGGGTGGCAGAGGAAGCAAAGGAGAACTAGGAGACCTAGGTGACCATGGACTTCGAGGCGATCCGGTAAATATGTTGAAAGATACTGAGATGTTTATACTTTAAATTTTTAATTCCAGGAACAAAGGAAAAAAAAAGAAAAAAGGAAGAGATATTTTTTCTTTATTTCTTTTTTCCTTTCCTTTCTCTTTCATATTTACTATATTTATAAATGTACTTATTATATATGTAAAATCTTTTAGTAATAACTATTTTAAAAAATATTTAAAATTGCAGCAGATTTAAGATGTTAACTATCAGAATGGGCAGGCTTGACACTTGCAATAATTACTTCAGTTTTATTGAAATCTTGAGGTCTATGAGGTTGTAAAAGACTGTAAAATCAGGGATCAGGAGATCAGTACAGAACACTCAAAGCACATGCTGAGGCTAGGAAATTGTTTTCAGAACTGAGCTACCACTTCTATTTTTTTTTCTCAGTCTCCTCTATTTCAGAATCTATAGGTTCTTTAGTAAAGACCAATCCCGGTAATGGGAAGTTGGGCAGGAAGAAGCATCCGAAAAGGTGCATGCTATTGATTTTTAAACTTGTAAATATGCAACCATGTGTTTAGAAAAGTTAGAGAGATTAAGAAGGCTCAGGGTTACCGGATGAACTTTGAGGATATGTCAGGATTGAAAACAGTCTTTCTCTGAACTGTATCCATCACTATGTTATAAACATTTTATAACTTTTGTCTCACTCTGCTTGCTTTTCATTGCTTGGGCTGCTTCTAGGGCACTTTTGGAACCGATAGCACCGACAGAGGACCCAAAGGCGAAAAGGGAGAACTTGGACCAGCGGTAAAATATCAATCCTTGGATTTCTAGAAGGGTTAGACAGAGATGCTATCTGGCTTGGGAGGCTGTCCTAGAACCTCCAAAATCCAATCGAGATTGCTTGGGAGAATTTAATGCAATCTTATGACTGGACTAATTGCCTTACCAACAAGAAAAGTAAAGCTGCATGAGACTATGAGACAATTAACTAGTGGAATGGCTTGCCTTCAGAAGTTTTGGGTGCTCCATCACTGGAGGTTTTTAAGAAAAGATTGGACAGCCATAAGTCTCAAATGGTATATAGTCTCCGGGTTGAGCAGGGGGTTGGACTAGGAGACCTTCAAGATCCCTTCCAACTCTGTTATTCTGTTACAGACATTTTTGGTTATCTCATAATAGAAATGGGAGGGATGAAGAATAACAGTTAATCAATTAAAGATGAAATCAACCACTAGGTCAGATCAATCCAGAAAATAACTTATTATAATCACTTAGGATAAGAAACCAACAGTAAGGAGATAGATTATTCTGGGTGAAATATAAAACTAATGTTATTCATCTCAAGTTTTTCCATCCTATAAAACACTCTATTTGAACTAATGATGGCATGAGCCCTAAAATCTCTCTAGTTTGAGAGAAAACTTAACCAGTTTTTGAAAATCAGTATAAATCCTACCTTGTTTCCTCATTGTAGTGATTTATGGCAGCAGAGCTTTATTGAGTTCTAGAACTGGAATGAAGTGAGGTCAGAATCTTTCTCAATTATCCCATTCTAAGGTCCATTCATATCCAAAACACAGACTAATGAAAAGAAGAAAAGATAATTTAAAAAAAATACTTTCTACCAAAATGTTTTTATTGTCCTGTTGTGACTTACATTTTTCTCTTATTTAGTGATAAGCAAATCCAGTGTTTTGTATTCTTACAGGGAGAACTTGGAAGAGATGGACCACGAGGTGATGCAGGAGGAGCTGGAAGAGATGTGTGTATAATTCTTTCTGCTATTTGATTTGCTAATAACATAGTTTCTACAATAATAGACGTGTGTGTGTGTATGCATGTATGTATGTATGTATGTATGTATGTATGTATGTATGTATGTATGTATGTTTTACAAATGTTTGAATACTATGTGTTATCAAATTCAGTTCCTGGATGATTCAGAATAATATAGGAACACTTTAGGCAAGCTCCCATAATTGTATGGGATTTGTGCTGAGATTCACACTTTAAAAACTGATGTATTTGTTTAACTTCTAATATTTTGATGTTTACTAAACCAAACTGAGGTAGGTAGTGGAGAGAAAGGGAAAATAATCAATGGGAAAAGAACTCAGTAAAGACTGATTATTGTGTTGCACTTTTGTCAATAGAGTTGCATTACTCAGGAGAAGCTCATGTAGCATCCCTCGATTAAGTGTCTGAATATGAAATATTGACTAATTCATTGACTTTGATTTGAGGTGATGTGAATTAATGTCATGCAAAACTTTGATCTGGACAAAGAACTAGGAAAGATAGAATAGTGGCATTAATAATATTGTCCCTGTGATAAAACAGAAAGAACCCTTACTTTCACAAGTGACAATCTCAGATGAAGAGGGGAAGATATATATCTTGATTCCAGAAGGGAACTGGGTAAGAAGGGAAGAAGGATGCTGGTTGGGATGGAGCCATGTGCAGTTGCTACAAAATTATGTTTAAGGAGTAATGATAATCAAGGTCAGAAGATTCTCTCAGTGCTTTGCATCATGTTGAGAAATAGACCAAGAGCGGGGTCAGGATGTGCACAAAACATCTATCACAAAATATACTGACTTTGCAATGGAAAGAAGACATTTGTCTTGAGTGTTTGTTTCAAAGTCAACTCAGCAGAACATTCTTTTTTGTGTGTTCTGACTGTTTTGACAACAGGGATCAGTCATGTCCTTGCTGTTGTCGATTTAGACTCAGTGGGATGTTGCACCAGTGGAGCATTGAGGCAAAAATAGAAGCTAAACATATTCAAATTTCTTCCCGTTGTAGTCACAAGATGCTGAACTTGATTCTATGATATCTTTATCATTGTCTTTATAAGACAGAAGAAGATTGCTTGAGTGTCTGCAGCCTGCCTAGGAAATTATTGTTGCTTTGTGTGTGCACTTGTCCTTCTGATTGTTACGGGAAGTTATAGTTCATGTGAGCAGATGGATAAGCTGTATATATACTTTGCTTCATTTATTCTAAAAGTTCTGTTATGACATTTGTGTTGATAGTGTTTTTACTTATAGGGTGTTTGTTTGATCATCTGTTTAGTATCTGTATATATTATCTGTTACTAATATTGAGCTCATATTATATTTAAAAATACAAAGATTCTAAGTTGGGTTAGAATGATGAAATTCATTGAACTATGGGTGCTTTCTGGACATACCTTGGTATCTTGTGTTAATTTTTGTTTTATTAATACAATTAAAAAGAACTAGCAGCCCATTTATTGTAACCAGGAATCACTCTTTTGTGAATTAAGACACCTTGAAGTCTGAATCTTCTGTTTCCTATAGCATTTAGCTGTTGAAAGATGTACGTTTTCAGTTCAAGTATGCACAAGAAAAAGAATCCTCAGAGAATAAAAAGCTGTAGATAATGACCAAAACAGAAAAAAAAATTTTTTTCTAGTGATATCTCTGCATAACTATTAATGACTATGCTGTATTTATTTCAAGGGAGCACTTGGCAGAAGAGGACCACCTGGGATCAAAGTAAGTCTTTATTATGTTTTTTCATGATGTATGTTTATGTTATCTGCTATATGTGTGTTATAAATATTGTATACACATAAAGTAGAGGAAGTGAGGATAGCCAAATGCAAGTAATATCTTTTTAAAAGTTGAAAAAATGAAAAATATAGAATATTGCTTTTTTCTTTTTAATTCTCAGTTGTTAAATAACTTTGCATTTAGGAGAATTTGTTGAGAAGAATATACTTACTCAGCCTACCAGTGTGCTTCAGATAGACAACCATTTTAGAATCCTTTCTGGGACAAATTATGTATTATTTTTCAGGTATAAACATGCATGCACAGAATAGATATATTTCACAAACATTTATTTGAAAAACTGCTTATGAAATTGTAATAAGCAAGACCTTTAGTCTAGTAGGGAAACTTACTTGTAAATCTTTACTTATGTATCATGTTTGTATGGCTTCACATTTCACAACAGTGTGACTTTGGGCAGCGTACAACAGTGAATTAAAATAAAAAATCAATAAATTCATGAAAACAGTTATCACTGAAAACAATAAAGAACAATGAAAAGCTCGGAAACAGATGACAATGTTAGCCGCAGGAAGGGAGTCATTGCAATATCTCTTTGATCCCCATCTTTATTCTACCTTTCTGCCAAAAAACCTCGTTGTTTTTGTGTGCACTGTTTCCTCATAGCAACTCTGTAAATTAGGTTAATATAGAATGATTGAAATTCTGACTGGCCCACATCTGTCCATGAGTTTTGTAAATATAAATGTTTAAGGTGGCTGAGATTTTTAATCAAGTATGTGGGTAAGCCCAGAGGAAAATAAATTTAAAACTCAGGTAATGTAAATGGTTGCATCTGAAAGATGTTCCATCCACTGGCAGAACCTAGTTCCATTTGACCCTCATGCCCAAAGGAAATGCAAAGGAAAATGCAGCTTTTAACTGAATTCATACAAACATAAGAAAATGCCAGTCTGCCTTATTAAGCAGTAGCTATATAAAAGCTTCTCTCTCTTTCTTTCTCTCTCCCTCTCCCCTTCTATCTCTTTATCTCCCTTTCTCTCTCTCTCTCTCTCTCTCTCTCTCTCTCTCTCTCTCTCTCTGTCTATGTCTGTCTATGTCTATGTCTATGTCTATGTCTGTCTGTCTGTCTGTCTGTCTGTCTGTCTGTCTCTGTCTGTCTGTCTGTCTGTCTGTCTGTCTCTCTCTCTCTCTCTATCTATCTATCATTTATCTATCTATCTATCTATCTCTATCATTTATCTATCTATCATCTCATTACATTCTCCATTCAATTGTTTTAATTTCTTAGGGAAATAAAGGTGCCCTTGGCTCACCAGGATTTAATGGGGAACAAGGAATTAAAGGCCCCCAGGTGAGTTTTTGCAGATCATTTTCAAAAGTAGGGAAATGACATTTGGGATACATTGGGTGGAAGGGGGCAGAGGTTGTGTTAACCCATTGCAGGAAAAGCAACAACAATTTCAATAGTAATTTATCAATTAAATTTCTAACTAATTTATTGCTATCAGTTTAATTGCAAAAGGCTTGTGTAGATTATTTCTGATTATATCAAAACCATTAAGTATTATCTTGACTTGTCAAATAATATAGTTTACGGTGATATTAATTTATGTCCAGATCTCCCCAAAACAGCACCTAAGAAAAAGCAGGCTACAAAAGGAGATTATAGATAATATTTGTCAGGTACCATAGATCTCTATCAGAACCTTGCCATTCTGGTGGGAGTGGGGAGGATTCGGGTTACACTTGCATGGGGTTTTCTTTGTTCCTTTCCGCTGCTTTGATGTACCTTTGGGGTTGTTGGGAGGGGAGAAAGAATGTGCCTTGGGCCATTTGCTTTGTCTCACCACCGGAGGAGTGAGATTGTGGTGCCTGGGAACTGCCTGTTATCACCTTCTCAGCCCAAAGTTCTCACAAGATCTTTGCACCTTGGGATTGGCTCAAAGATGAACTGGACATTGGGAGAGGCCTCGAAAGGAGCGGTTTAACTTAATGCTCCAGCACGTGAAATCCAGACTCTGCCTACACTCTCTCTGCTATCACTGTCTTCCAATAAAAGTTCCTTTTGAAATGCCATTTGTTTCAAGAGTTCTGCTTTCTTGAGAAGGCTGGCGAGGCGGGACCTTACATTAGGCAGAATCTGCAAAGTGGTCAACCTGGAGAGGCTCCAGACCTACTGTGGGGACCGTGCAAAGAATCCCCAACCAGGGCACCGGTCAAGAGGAAACCAAACGCAGGGAGGAAGCCCCTGTCAAGGCTCAACCCGATGAAAGCCCCAGCGTGTGGATGAAGGATGTAGTCATCCTGGATGATTTCACAAAACCGAGGTGGTCCATCGGTGTGGGGAAGAAGGAGGACTGGAATGGGAGAACCCGAGGAGTCACCTTCACCTGGGGAAGCTGACAGCAAGGGTGGAAATGTGAGCTGGAAACCCTTTGTGATGACTATGAGATAGAGGAAGCCTTGGGCCGATCTGACCAACTCATGAAGCAAGCAATGCAACTTTTGAGGGAAGCCCTCCAGGGCATGAGAGTCCGAGGTGCCAGGGCCTGCACCACTGGAGAAATGAGGAGGTGAGAGGAGGCCACTGTCTCCATCCTCAGGTACCATGGAGAATGCCAATGAACCCATTACCATCCCAGAGAACCCACTTCGAAGAGACCTGGGCAGAGTGCAAGTTCCTCACGCTGGTGGGAGGAGATACCCACAATTGGAACAGAAGGCACTTCCCCAGGAATAAAATTCAATGGAGACCCATGCAAGAGTACGGGAGGGATCTCCCAACCAAGGGGGTGAGGATCAGGATTGTCACCCTGGCCTGGACAGGGCTGGCGTATGCTGGATGGTGACCCTCCACAATGCGGATGCCCCTGAGCTCTGTAACTTTAACCGCTTCATGACAGCCCTGAAATGCAGGTTCGAGGACCCCCTAGCTGACTGAAAAGCCAGGGATTGCATCAAAACCGTAAAGCAAGGCCGCAGGCCAGTAACCAAATACACAGAGGAGTTTAGAGAACTGACCTACCACGTGGAGTTGCCAGAAGAAATACTGGTGAGCTGTTTCAAGGGCAGGCTCTATGATGACCTGTACCATGCTTGCATCACCAGAGGAGCCCTGGCTCGCCTGCATGACTGGTACATTTTGGCAGAAGAAGCCAAAATTGACCAAGCCTGAAACCAATACCGTCCGAGCAGAACTGGAAGAGGTCACCACCCAAGAGGAAGAGAGAGATGGCCAAGCTCCAGTCCACTCTACCATGCTCAACAGTCTGCTTCAAGTGTGAAAAGGAAGGCCACCACATGGCAGAAACTTACACAAAGATCCTGACCAGAAAGGGAGACTGGCGATTTGGGGGGAAGCCAGCAAAACCTTCCCAGTGCTCCAGGGAAACTGTCCTGAAGAGAGGCAAGGTTGTGAAGTTCCAGCCCTCCCCCAAGCAAAGGACCTGGAACTCTGACTCCACAAGAAGAGGCGAGCCCGTTGGACAGTGACTATGACAATGATCCCTTGTTAATAGCAATATCACTTAGACTTATATACCGCTTCATAGTGCTTTACAGCCCTCTCTAAGCGGTTTACAGAGTCAGCATATTGCCCCAAACATTTTGGGTCCTCATTTTACCCACCTTGGAAGGATGGAAGGCTGAGTCAACCTTGAGCCTGGAGGGACTTGAACTGCCAAATTGCAGGCAGCTGACAATCAGCAGAAATAGCCTGCAGTACTGCACTCTAACCACTGTGCCACTGATTGTCATTGTCCCACAGTTAAGTGGGACAATCAAGCCCATCACTGTGCCCATAGAACTGCTAATCCCAAGCATGGGGCAGAAGGTGGTGCTGATGGACCTACTAGACTCAGGGTGCATCTGGTGCCTAATAAGTCCAACCCTAGTGGGAAAGCTGGGGACCTGCCTAAGACAGTTTAAAAAAATCCCATAGCATTTTGCCAGCTTGATAGGTCCCTCGTGGGAGGAGTCCCAGCCATGTTTGCCACAGAGCCCCTGCAACTTGCCATAGAGAGCCACTCCGAGACTATTGCTTTTATTGTGGTTCCGGGCATGGAATGGCCGCTGGTCCTAGGACTATAATTGCTAAAAAAGTGGAACTCGTGGGTGGACTGGATGAAAGGGATCCTGACGTTCCCAAGCCAGGGGGGAAACCCCAGAAGAAAGAAGTTGTGAGGAAAACTCCAGCTGCAGAAACGAAGTGGCAGTCGCCTCCCAAAGTGAGCCACTGCAGGGCATTCCACGGGAATATCGAGACCTAGCAGAGGTGTTTAGTGAGGTGAGGTTGTGCTCCTGTTTGGGCTCTAAGGGGCCCTTGCAGTATTCATGCAGCTGATAAATGAGGTGCTGCATGATCACCTATACAAGAGTGTCTTGATGTACCTTGATGACATTCTGATATATACCAAAACAAAAGCTGAACGTATCAAGCTGGTCTGGGCAGTCCTGAAAAAACTCTGAGCCGCCAAATTATATACTAAGCTCTCAAAATGCAAATCCCACAAATATAAAATAGACTACCTGGGATACAGGATCTCACACTAGGGGGTGGATATGGATCCGGAAAAAGTGTGAGCAGTGTTAGATTGGGAAGCCCCACACACCCGAAAAGAGTTACAAAGCTTCCTAGGCTTCACAAATTTCTATAGGCAATTTCATCCCATTATTTGCCCTAATTGCCCTCCCTTTTATTAACTTTCTGAAAACCAAGGGGGTAGATAAGCCTACACTCAACCAGCCACTAAAGAGGAACATGGAATGCCAAGCAGCCTTCAAGAAGCTAAACAAGCTCTTCTCAGCCGAGCCAGTGTTAAAGCACCTGGACCCGGAAAAACCCTTTGTAATTCAGGCCGATGCCAGCGATGTGGCAGTGGAAGCTGTGCTGCTTCAGGAAAATGAAGGGGGTCAACTGCAGCCCTGTTTATACACATTGAAAAAACTAACCAAAACCGAACAGCATTGGGCAATATGGGAAAAGGAAGCATTTGTAGTCAGATGGGCTCTTCTCGCTTGGCAGCACTTCCTGGAAGAGAATAAAGTCCCTTTCCAGGTATGGACCAACCACAAGAATCTGGAAGCCCTAAAGACCCCAAGGAAAATGTCTCCCAAGCAACCCTGTTGGACCTAATAGTTTCAGCAATTTAACTTCACCCTCTGCTATTTACATGGGGGGAAAAAACTTCCTGGCAGATGCTTTGTCCAGGCTGCCCCAGTATAACAGCATGAAAACAGAAGTAGTTAAGCCCATGCTCCCTGCACCGCAGTTACCAGCATGGGTCACCACAAGATTGCAAGCAAATGGGGACCCCTCCCATGGACAATGCGATCACTATAGCCTTTAAGCAGGCCCTAGAGAAGGACGAGTGGTTCCTTAACCACAAAAATACTTGCTCCATACAAGATGGACTACTATGGGTGGGAGGTAAACTCTATGTCCCAGCTAGCAAAAGTCTAAAAACCATGCAAGTCTGTTATGACTCCAAATTGGCAGGGCACCTTGGGTTTGTAAAAATCCTGCACCTCCTGAAGCAACAATTTTGGTGGCCATCCCTAAAAAAGACATTGAAAGTTATGTTGCCAGCTGCCCTACCTGCGTGGCAGCAAAGCAAAGGCAGGGAAAAAATCCTGGTCTTTTGCAGCTGGTAGCTGATCCTTCTATGGATTTTATTATAGAACTCCCAGAGAGCTCCAGAAACACAGTAATCTGGGTAGTGATGGACCTTTTTTTTCAAAACAGGTCGACTTTGTCCCATGCCAGAAAATCTCAATGGCCAAAACTCTAGCAAAACTGTTTTTACTTCACATATACTGTTTACATGGCACTCCATGCCACATTATATCAGATCAGGGGGTCCACTTCACCTCCAAATTCTGGAAAGGTTTTTTGGACCTCTTGGGAACTGACCAGGGCCTTAGTTCTAATCAGCATCCTCAAACAAATGGGATGACAGAATGCATTAACTCAGTTCTAGAACAGTATCTTCAATGCTTTATTAACTACCAACAGGACGACTGGACCGACCTGTTGCCATTTGCAGAAGTAGCATACAACAATTCAGTGCACATCACCATGGGTTTTACCCCATTACGAGCCACAGTCCAAGAATTTAACCCAATGCCCGAACTACCCACTATGGAACCAACAATCCCCTCCCTAAAGAAGTGGATTAATCAGCTAAAGACCACTTGTCCTGTAGTTTGCAAAGCCCTAGACGAAGCAAAAGCAGCCTACAAGGCTCAGGCAGACAAAAAAAAAGTGGAGCCTAAACCATTTAAAGTTGGAGGTCGAGTCTGCCTTTCCACTCGGTTCTTACACTCCTTACAGCCATCTAAAAAACTTGGATCAAAGTTCATAGGACCATTCCCCATTACCTGCATTATCATTATCAGTCACAGTGGAACTGCAATTACCCAAATCATTGCAGCAAGTACACCCAATTTTCCATTGAAGCCTATTAAAACACGAAGTGACCTTGGTGTTATGACCCACACAGCTGCCCTTCACCACAAACCATTGTGGTAGAAGGCAAACAAAATTCTGAGATTAAACAGATCCTAGATTCAAGATGGCACCATGGGTCCATGCGGTATTTAGTAGCCTGAAAAGACCTCCCTGCATTGCAAAATGAATGGGATCACAAAAAACACATTAGAACCCCTAGATTAATCAAACACTTCCACCAACTCTACCCTGACAAATCTAACTGTTATTATTGTCTTCCCCTTTATTATTTTGTCTCCAGGTGGACGTCTTCTTTTCTTAGGTGGGGGGCAGCATGTCATGTCCCATAGATCTCTATCGGAACCTTGCCATTCTGGTGGAAGGGAGGAAGATTTGGGTTATGCTTTGCATGGGGTTTTCTTTGTTCCTTTTCTCTGCTTTGTTGTAACTTTGAGGATGTTGGGAGGGGGGAAAAGAATGTGCCTTGGGCCATTTGTTTTGTCTCACCACCAGAGGAGTGAGATTGTGGGGCCTGGGAACTGCCTGTTATCACCTTCTCAGCCCAAAGTTCTCACAAGATCTTCGCACCTTGGGATTGGCTCAAAGATGAATTGGACATTGGGAGGGGCCTTGAAAGGAGTAGTTTAACCTAACGCTCCAGTGCACTAAATTCAAATTCTGCCTAAGCTCTCTCTGCTATCGTTGTCTTCCAATAAAAGTTCCTTTTGCAATGCTGTTCGTTTCAAGAATTCTGCTTTCTTGAGAAGGCTGGTGAGGCAGGACCTTTCAATATTGTACACCTCTTTATATAAATGAAATGAAATAGCATAAAAAAATCAAGGTAAAAAGAGTTCAGTTCAGCACTGCAATCAGAAACCAGGAATCCAAAAGATCATGAAAGCAAGCCCTCAAATACATATAGGAGATTAAAAGCTGCCAGTCCTCAACAACAACTTTTGGATTTTTTATTTTCCCCCTCTCTATATGTGTTTATGTACATTGTCATCTGAAGTTATTAGGAGTACTACTATCCGGAGAATTTAGATTCATAGACTTGGAGGTTATATTAGAGGCCATGTAGTCCAATCCTTTACTGAGTGCATTTCTTAATTCCAAAGAATATTAACTAATAATGTTAACAATGTAATAGAATTGCTAAGCCACATGGGAAACACTGTAAAAATAATGGGTGTAGTCTTTTCTGCCACACACGTTTCAGTGGCATGATATCTGATTTATGCAAAAGTCTATGTTCACACTAAATGAAGGCAGGGCTTTGGGTATTATATTGTGTTATTTTCTATTGTGATGCAATTGTGAGGATTATTTTTTTTTTTATAGATGGGAAACTGTAAATTCATTCATTTCTGTTCATTCAGAGATAACATAGTACTGCGGCTTTGGGAATTGATCTCATATCCTAGTTCATAATAAACCTTCTAATATTTCAAGAACTTACCAATTTTGTATCAGAATTTTTCTGCTTCAAATATTTAATTTTGCTTATTCATACAGGGACCACCTGGCACAACTGGAATCCCTGGCCTTCAAGGAGAGCCTGGCCTTCCTGGTCAGAGGGTAAAATTATTTTTTTCTGTCGTCAAGGATGTTCTTAAAGAGAAAATTATAAACACTCTTAGATGGGGAAAATTTAGGGATTATTGTCTATAGTCATTATCAGAAATGTGACTGAGGAGTGGTTTAATATTAGACAGCTGTGGGACTAGGAGTAGAAAATAATTTTATTATGGATCCTGTTGGGAGTCAATTTCTTTTCATCCTGGCAGGAAAGAAGTCCAGATAGCACTTCTCATTAACAAGAGCTGCAGAATCATTTCATAATCCAGTATGCACTTGAGTTGGCCCTATGACCGCCCCAGGAAGCACAACAAAAAGCAGTATCTGCATAGGCCTTTGTGGCTGTGAGGTTGTCAGGCGTCTTTCCTGGTAAAACAGAAGATTAGGCCACAGCCTCACTTATAAAATTAGATTAACCCCAAACGTCCCCGTGATTGGTTTTTTTTCTTTGAGATTTTAAGAGAATTTGCTCTGTAAGTGAGCAATAACAAGGACCAGCATTTGGAGGCCTCCTGTCCCCAAGCCAGACGTGACAAAATTTCCTCCAATCCTCTTCTAAAGCCATCAAATTAACAGCCATTGCCTTGCTTTTGGCAAGAATCGAATAATGCCCTGAGTAATTAACTACTTCCTTTTTGTAAAATTAAAAAACAAGTTCCTATTGTAAATTTTTATTCATTGGAGGACTCCTGTACCTCATGTTTGGCAAGAGGGAGAAGACCTTCTACTGCACTTTCACTATAACACATGGGATTTCATAGACTTTGATCAAGTCTTGTCATAGTCACCTGTTTTCTAAGCCAAAGAGTTTCAAATTTTTTAGCCCTGTTTCAGAAATGTGTCAGATACCCTTACAATTTTTCTTGCTCTATATATCCTTTCTAGCTGTATTATTCCAGCTGCAGACTTTTCCACAGTGGCTCCTGCTTTATGGAACACCCTGCCTTTGGAGATTAGAATGGCTCCAATCTTGTTAGCCTTTTGTAAGGGCCTGAAAACCTGGCTATGTACCCAAGCCTGGGGTACTGAATGTATCAAGGGGCCTGTTTTCTGGCTGTATTGCTAACTGACCAAGTATCTTGGCTGCTGTGTATACTGTGTATATTTATTTTATTGTTTTAAATGTTTTTAGCGTTTTGATATATTTCTGAATTGTAAGCTGCCTGGAGTCATTGACTGAGATCGGCAGCTATAGACATTGAATAAATAATAAGATTATATGTGACAATAGGAACTGTATACAGTATTCCAGATGAGAATGCATCATGCATTTGTATAAGGGCATTACAAAGTTGGCAGTTTTATTTTCAGTCTCTTTCTTGATTATCACTTGTGTAGAGCTTGCCTTTTTCATGGCAGCTGCACATTGAGTCAACCTCTTGAGCTACCTATTATGTGCTCAAGATCCTTTTTATGTTTACTTACAAGCAGATCTCATAACTGTGGACGTGAAGTTAGGGTTTTATTGCCTAGTTCGAATTGGATTTGATTTGCTATAAACTCAACAATTCACATATTTAACAAGTTATTTTGAAATCTTTACCATCTATTTTGTTCCTCACTACCTTAAACAGTTTGTCACCCCAAGCCAGTAACATTTATGAAGGACCTTGCTTTTTATTTTCTGCAATGAAAAAAATGCCTGTTCATTCCTATTTTTTGCATGTCATTTTTAATCATTCAGCAATACATAAAAGGATAAGTGTCTTTATTCCATGAAAACAAAGTTTACTGAAGAATCTTTGTTAAGTGACTTTGTCAAAGCTTTTTTGAAAATCTATACAAATCGATACAAGCTTGCTTCCATTCACAGGCCTATAATCTCAGAAAACTTTAGAAGGCTGATGAGGCAAGATTTACCTTTGCAGAATCCACACTAATTTTTCATAGCAAGGCTTGTTCCTCTATATGTTTAGGTTTCCCCCCCTCTTTAATGATAATTTCCATCAATTTTTCTGGAACAGTTACTAATATGCCCATCCTATAATTTCTTGTTTCTGTAGGGTGCTAGTGGTCCAGTTGGAGCTGTTGGTGAGCGTGGTAGGTCTGGTCCTCTTGGTAAAAAGGTCAGTTTTTTTAAATAGCTCTAATAATTATTAGTTAAATGACAGAAATGGTGGCAGTTGAAATAAGCCTTGTTTTCACTATCTCCTATATATCTTTCCAGACTTAACCACTACATCAAACTGGCTCTCAAAAATACATCTATAGAAACTAAGAATATTGTTAAAATCTTTAAATACTTGATTTGAGATTGCAATATCATTAAACTTTCCTATTGGAATGTTAAAAAGCATATTGTATCTTGCTTAG
Source organism: Oxyrhabdium leporinum (assembly GCA_032468155.1). Classification (NCBI taxonomy): domain Eukaryota; kingdom Metazoa; phylum Chordata; class Lepidosauria; order Squamata; family Cyclocoridae; genus Oxyrhabdium; species Oxyrhabdium leporinum. The sequence goes on along the minus strand of JANHFL010010287.1, from coordinate 353,629 downwards.
TTTTAAAAGTGCATGGGGAAATGCAAGTTTAATGGTTGACATTTACTCAAAGAACACTGGACTCTTTATCACTCCTATTATAGCAGTTTGGAAGTTCTCCTGAACTCAGAGTTCTGCTGGAAGGTGCAGCTTCAGCTGATGCTCAAGTTCTGTTTCTCTGTGAATGGGAAGCTGTGGTGACAGTAACTCACTGACGTTGGATTACTGTAGTACACACATTACTTGGTCTGCCTTTGAAGACTAGCCAGAGATTACAGTGGGTGCAAAATGTGGTAGCTTACTTACTGACAGGTGAAAGTTGCCTTAGCGGGATAATACCTCTGTTGCAGATACTATATTGTCTCTCAGTAGGCGTTTGACTGCAATGCCTTTAAAGTTTTGAATGGCTCAAGGCCCTGTTACCTATAGAACCACCTTCTCTGAATAGGACCTGTCCACCCTCTGTGCTTAATCCAAGAATGGTTCCTTTGGATTCTTCCCTATGGGCTGTCAGGAGAGGGAGAATCCAGAGACAGGCTTACTCAGGTTATCCATTATTGTGGAATAGCTTTCCCCTTGAGATCCTTCACTATTGACTTTGAGGAAGTGCTTTATTGCTGCCCCTTTGGGATTCTAATAATGCTTCCTCCCTGGACTACTGTTATGTTATATTTGGTTGTTAAGATTTTTAAATATTAGCTTAACATTGACATTGTTAGAGGTAATATGCTGACTCTGTAAACCACTTATAGAGGACTGTAAAGCACTATGAAGTGGTATATAAGTCTAAGTACTATTGCTATTGCTAAAACTATTATTCCCTAAGCACCATCTGTATATCTTACATGATACATTCAAATAAATCTTTCAGGGTGAAGCTGGTGAGTCTGGTCCAAAGGGGCCCTTTGGTCCTCCTGGTCCCCGAGGAGAAACGGTGAGTGTTTCTAGGAACCAGTATTACTTAGTGCGCAAAGAGTGAGCATTAACAGATTGAAGGGATAATCAACATTTTCTTGTTAAAGCAGTGAGAACACTGTTCACATGTTTCTTGTTTGGAAACCTTGATTGTTCCCTGCAGGTCAGTCCAGATGGCTTACTAACCATTTCACAGGGTTCCATCTACTCCTGTAGTCAAAAGAACATCCTTAGCACTGAATTGTTTAGAGTTTAATTCCTTTTATGGTACAGCAAAGATGCAAAGAGACTTTTCAAGATCCCAGTGTCTGTTGCTTATTTTGATTTGTGCCTTTGCATCTTGTAGGGAGATGATGGACGAGATGGAGCTGGCAAGGAAGGACCTAACGGCAGAACGGTATGTCTAGGATCATTTTTGGATTTATAAATATATCTGAAAGTTCCTTAATCCATACAGCACGGCCTGGGCAACAGCAGAATTTGCAGCAAGGGAACCAAAGGTCTCTTGCCCTCTAACACAAGACTGCCCGTTTTCTTTTGTTCTTCCTTAGCAGTAACAACACCCACCCTCCCACACCCAATTTTGACAATATCTCTGATTTTCTTCCGAGTTCTTTTGTGTCCATGTCTTACTTTTCCTTGGCCTTTCTTTCTCTTCCCCATACCTGTTCCGTATGCAAAATAAATGAAATATAAAATCTGTAGTCTGCAAGCTGCCCTTCTGATTTTTATCTCTTTATAAGCAAGATTTCTTCTCCACACAGCCTTCCTGATTTGCACAATTCAATTCTATGGATAATTTTTTATTGATGCCAGTAAAGGTAGTTTTTTTTAACACACTCATATAAGAAGGTTTTAAGTATTTGGAACAATGAGCTTGGGGAAAAGGATTAAACTTCATTACAAGGACTGTAGTCTGAGTTGAGTCAATCTCAGTGTGTTTGTGTCAAAGTAACATACTGTTGTGATTTGTGATTCCCCCTTTGAAAGCTCCCTGAATTTGACTGCATGGAATCCCCATGCAGGCTTTATTATTATATTCAGTGACTCTTCCAAAGAGTTATATTGATCAGTTGGGTTTTACAGCATAACAAATTCTTTAATAGTGCCTTTGTTGGTACCCATAGTCACTAGAAAAGGGATCAGGGGAGGTGGGAGGAAGCCAACTCTTCTGATTCTAACACTTCAATTTCTTTTCTTCACAGGGACAACCCGGTTTCCCAGGATACCCAGGATCACGGGTATTTAAAACACTTTCTAGATTTTGTAGAGCACTTTAATTTCTACGTGATCTTTAGTAGAGAATAAATGCTCTGCTTCTCATTTTGGATTAGGGTGTACCTGGAGATCATGGTGATGATGGTAAACCTGGCCCCAAAGGAAGCAGCGGTGAACGGGTAATGCTATTTCATCCTCTGACTCTAATAAGACTCCCTTCCTGCATCTTTTCCCCCCAATGATTTTCTTTGTTCTAAATGTTAATTTGTAGCTAAATTGCTGGCAGAGCTATGGTGTACTTAATTAGAAGAAAGATAGCAAAGTGAAACTTGTATCACCCTGGCAGTGTAATAGGAGATGGGTTATTCTTATATTTTATAATAGTACTTATTTAAATATCGTTGCTGAGTTGGTATTGCTACTTTATTGTAAATATTAGAAAGATCCCGTACCTGGAAAGTTAGAAGACATTGATTTCATTCACTTGTAATTGGCTGGAGAAGATGTTTTTCACTGCCTGTATTCACACATACTATGATATGTGGTACACTGAAAGCCCTATCTTTTCACCAGATAGTATATATATATATGAATATATAACAGAATAACAGAGTTGGAAGGGACCTTGTAGGTCACCTATTCCGACCCCCTGCCCAAGCAGGAGACCCTATACCATTTCTGACAATGGCAATACAATATCTTCTTGAAAGCCTCAAGTGATGAAGCTTCCACAACTTCCGAAGGCAAGCTGTTCCATTGGTTGATTGTTCTCACTGGCAGAAAAATTCTCCTTATTTCCAGGTTAAATCTCTCCTTGTTCAGTTTCCATCCATTATTCCTTGTCTGGCCTTCGGGTGCTTTA
>JANHFL010010287.1:301048-319005 GCA_032468155.1 Oxyrhabdium leporinum | reverse complement strand
TTCAGAAGTTGTGGGTGCTTCATCACTGGAGGTTTTTAAGAAGAGACTGGACAGTCACTTGTCTGAAATGGTATAGGATCTCCACTTGAGCAGGGGGCTGGACTAGAAGATCTCCAAGGTCCCTTCCAGCTGTATTCTGATTCTGATTCTGATTCCTGCCATGCAGATATAGTTCCATTAAGGACTACATGTTGAATGAGGTTGGTCAGCCAACTGCGATTATCATCATTTGATGAGTGAATATTCTGCTGTCATTCACTTCAAGCAAAATTTTAACATTACCTTTTGTTATTTGTTAGTGGATGGAGGTATTGTTGCTAAGTAAACATTTCAATGAGCCATTTGTTTTCTTGGGCCTGAAGAGGTTTTCAGCTTCTAGCCTGAGTAACTAACATGGAGGAGAAAGTGCAGCATGGTGAGATTGATTGAAACCATATTACTTCCATTGGACACAGATTAAAAAATCAGTTTTCTACCAATCCTGCTGCCTACTAAGCTGTTCCTTTTCTTCCTCCTTTTACTCCTTGCCAAGTATTTGTCTGGAAATTCTTGAATTCTGCTCCAAAGACTGCAAAAGCCCTATGAAATATCTCAGTTTTTCACATATGGGTTTTTGCAGTGACACATTGCACAATTACTTGTGCTGGCAGCTAGAAGGGATAGCCCACTCCTTCTAAGGGTTAGGAGTTTTGGGGTTTGGGAAAAAAGCATTTAAAAATCTGAAATTTATCCAAAATCTTCTGAGTTGGACATCATGCTGGAAATCTTATGACACCAAGTTCTTCTCATGAGACTGCTGCTCTTTCCTAGTTGTAATGTCCTGGGAATAACTCCAGATGTCTGTTCTGGATTTTGAATTAACCGCAAAAAGACCACCCCCAAAAACCTACTCTACAGTTTTTACTTAGCTATGATGGTGGTGTGTGCAGTATGATGGGATAGTTTTTTATTTATGATTTTGTGGCAGTCTCTCCAGCAGTTCTGAAAGAGCAAAACTTCGACCAGAAAGATCACCCCAGGAACAGGGGCCAATTTCCCTAACAAACTCTCAGAAGGTTGAAAGAAGCCAGGGAAAAGTGATTCATAAAATCAGTAGACGACTGTAAAAGTCATAATATTACTCATATTTGTAACATTAATAGAAACTTCATAAGATTTTACATCCCACAAATCTCATATTAGAAAACATTGAGAATTATTTAGCTAAATTGGAGTTACCAGTTTTAGATTCATCATGTTATCAGAATTAATAGCATTTTTTTAAATTTAAAAAATGGGTACACAATTGGTCCAGGTGGATTTACCTGTAGTGCTACCTCCATAAGGGTCGCTGGAGTCTGGGTTCTCTTGGCCCTCTTGGTATGGCTGTGGGTCCGCACTGGTCCCTCGCTCAGGCACCTCTACTTGCCTGGGTCACATGGTGGAATAGTAGTCAGTCTCCTCTCAGCAGGCAGGTCATGTGTTGGGGTGATGGTGTCAGGGATGGATCAGAATTTCATCTAACGATGAGTACTGCCTCTTCCGTGCTGTCATATGTCAGTCTTCTAAGGGGATATATCTCTCATTTACTCTTTGTTCTCTGGGATCAGCTGCAATGAATGAGTCATCCTCTTGAGACTTCTTCCACCCAAAAGTCTCTGGGGCTGGAGGCCCATTCTTTGGTTCTGGCTGTTGCGAGGCATGTGGGGGGGATTGAGTCTTTCTCCAGAAGCTCTCCCATCCCAGGAACCTCTAGAGTTGGCAGCATGCTCTCCAGTTCTGGCAACTGCTTGGAATGTTTATCAGCCTTCTACTCTGGATCTCCAAGAACTTCTCCCTGTTCCTGAGCTTGAGGTACAAACTCAAGGACATCTGGCCTGAGCTGCTTGGGCCCCATCTCAGTGCCTGCTGAGGGGGTGGCTGTCACAATGTACTCCGGTGACCATAACCAGTTCATACAGCCCGCTTTCTCGTCACTGTTCTCTTTTCTCCTTCTGTGGATGGAACAGACTGTGCTCAAGTCACTGGTCTCCTCATCGGGCAGGGTTCAGTTACCTGTGGATCAGACGGTTGAGATACTTGTATTGCCTCATTCAGAGACAATAGATGATTTAGTGCCACACTTTCAGAGGCCCTAAACTCCCTTCTGGTTGAATCTGGTACACTGGCAATCCACATAGCTTCTTACTGACAATCTATGGCTGGGAGCTCCATCAGTCTGCCAGTTTATGCTTCCCAGGAATGCTCAGATTTCACAATAATACCTGATTGCCAAGTTGCAAATCTTGAATTCTCACCTTCGGGTCATACTTCCTCCTGTGTCTCTGTTCTCGAGCCTCTGAAACAGTTTGAGCCTTCTAATATGCCATTTTCAGATTCCTCCTCAACTGGTTCATGTGGTTGTGGAGTGAAATGAGTGAGGTTTCATCCATGGAGATGCCAAACACTATATGTAGCAGCAGTCGAGCCTCCCTGGCAAACATCAGTTGTGTGGAGAGTACCCGTTAGCTTCATTTTCCATGCTGTTATATGCGTGCACAATGGTAGAAATGTGTTGTGTCCAGGGTTGCTTCTTCTCTGCAGTCAGCATCTCTAACGTGACAAGAAGAGTACAATTGAATCTCTCAGGCTGTGGATCTCCTTGTGAGTGGTAGGGAGTACTGCACAACTTCCAAATGCCTAGTTTATCCAGCAGTTGTTTGACAAGTTTGCTCTCAAAATCTCTGCCTTGATCGAAATATATATGCTGAAGTAGTGCATTGTATAAAAAAAGCTTGGCAACACTGAAGTCTCCAAGATGGCCTCAGTCTGGCTTGGAACCCTGACAGAACTTTTCAACAAGAATCTTGGCTACCACGGTGGCATGCTGATCTTTTGTTGGGAAGGCCTGTGCATAGCGAGTGAAATGATCAATCACAACCAATACATTCCTCTGTCCACTGGTATCTGGTTCCAGACACAGGAAGTAGACACAAACTGGACACATAGTCCATGACTTTTCAGATGGCCCATTGGTGTGGCTGTCAAGCCCTGACCAGTTTGCCATACCTAGGAGGGTGGGAGAGGGAATAGCAGAGACCGCTGCAGTGGCAGGAACAACCATGCGATGCAGCAATGGCCTGGGTGGTGATGACGTGCCTGGCTGGGGCGGCATCAGATCCGACCTCAGCAATGGAGAGGCCTGACATGCCGAGCTTCAGGCCATGGGGGCCCTGAAGAGGGTGAGACGCCAATGGCAGTGAAATACTCATTGATAGTCTACGATAGTGGGGACAATGATCCGGACGATCAAATGGTAAGTGGTCCCATCCATCCTTTCCTCATTCCTGTGAACATGACAGGCCCCCAGTCAGGCTGGTGCAGGGAACACGGGGCCGTGATAGATATGGGGTGCATGAGGTGTTTAATCAGTCGAGTAGTGGCAGTCGAACTTGGGTTACAAGTCAGGGAATTGGCCAAACCCATTAAGTTCAAGCAAGTTGATGGTTCCCTGTTGGGGGCGGGGGAGTTCCGGCCACTCATGTCATGGAGCCCGTGAAGCTGGAGATGGGAGAGCACTGGGAAATGATCCGTTTTATAGTGGTGCCAACGATGACCGAATCCATCATTTTGGGTTTAGTTTGGTTAGATAAGTGGACTCCTAAGATCTGGTGGGAAGATGGATATAGAAAGATGCGCATAGGAATAGGGCGCAGGCCTCCGCAACAGGAACAAGCCTCAGGAGGAAGGGAGCACAAAGCCAGCAGTGGTGGGGAGGGAGTTCCTGTGGGCCCCCAGACAGAGGACCATCTCTCGTATCCCTCAGTCTACGCAGACGTAGAGAAGATCTTTAGCGAGCAAGAGTGCAATCACCTACCACCACCCCTCCCCCCGTCCCATTGATTGTGTTATCAAACTCGTCCCTGGAGTGAAACTCCCAAAACCAAGGATGTACTGTACGACGCCAAAAGAGATGGACGAGTTGCGGAGGTACATCGACAAGAACTTGGCCAGGGGCTTCAGCATGGTTGAGGATTGCGGCTCCCGTGCTCTTTAAGGAAAAGAAAAACAGGTCGCTGAGCCTCTGCATGGATTTTTGTGGTATTAATTAATGAAGTATTGCATGAACATCTATACCGCAGGGCACTGGTATATCTGAATGATATTTTGATCTATACCACCACCATGGCAGAGCATGTCCAGCTGGTATGGCAGGTGCTGCAGAAACTATTGGCGGCACACCTGTATGTGAAGCTCTCTAAGTGCAAAATTCACCAGACCCAGCTGGACTACCTAGGATATCGCATCTCAAGATGTCGGAGTGGAGATGGATCCGGGTAAAGTCCAAGCAGTCATGGAGTGGCAGGCCCCAAAACTCACTGACAATTACAGAGTTTCCTGGGGTTTGCAAACTTTTATCGGCAGTTTATCCCCTCATTTGCCAAAGTCACCTTGCTGTTAACCGATTTATTAAAGACTGTCAGCGGGCCTTCGAGGGTCTGAAGACTGTTTGCGAAGGAGCCCGCCCTGCAACATCCAGACCCCGAATGGCCATTTGTCATCCAGGCTGATGCCAATGACATGGCTGTGGGTGCCATTCTTCTTCAGACAAATGCACGGGGGCAGTTACTACCCTGTGTGTACATCTCCAAGAAATTGACGGAGACCGAGCGGGCATGGGCGATCTGGGAGAAGGAGGCCTTTGCAGTTTGATGGGCTTTGGGAATGTGGCAGCATTTACTGGAGGGTGCCAGGAACCCGTTCAAGGTTTGGATGGACCACAAGAACCTGGGGGCCCTGAAAACCCCACATCACCTGTCCCCAAAGCAGATCCAGTGGACGCAATATTTCAGGCGTCAAATACATCCCAGCAGGAAAAAACTTCATGGTGGATGCCCTACCTTGGATGCCCCAATACAATAGTCACCAGGAGGAAGTGGTCCAGGCCATAATGCCTCCTCACTCTCAACAGGCAGCTCGTGTGCAGAGAGCTGCAGAAGATCTACAGCAAGAGCTGCATGTCCAGCCTGAAGTTGGTTAGATAGGGGATGGGGTTATTCAGATAAATTCAGCTTGACACACTTGGGAGCAGAAAGGAGGGAGAGTTGAGCTGGATGGAGTTGCCAACCATAACAACATAGCTGGCAGATGAGTCAGCCGCATTACAATGGAAACTGATCAGAGGAGGGAGGAGTAAAGTCTCCAAGCAACCAGTATGCATTCCTGTTGGACAATGTGACTTATTGTTTTGGGAAAATTAGAAATTTTTAGTTATAGTGACATGGAAAGCCTGGGAACTTTAATACTGGCTTTCCATTAGTTAATGCCAAGATGGTGTACTTTAATAAACTTGTTCTTTGGGGAATTGTAATGCCTTGGAGTTCATTCTATAATGGTTGCATTACTTGGAACCTGACACTGCGGAACGTGTTACAGGGTGATCCATGGTTCCAGGGGATCGAACGGCGCTCACTCAATTGGACGGATTGGCATGGAAGGGTGATAAACTCTATGTCCCATCAGCCATGTGGGAGAAGGTGCTTCACAGGTGCCATGACATTAAACAAGCCAGCATTTCAGGTTCCTCAAGACTCTACACCTCGCCAATGTCAGTTCTGGTGGCCCCAGATGAAGGCAGGCATGGAAGTCTAGATGAAAAGCTGTCCTGTTTGTGCTGCATCGAAGCATTGGGTGGGAAAGCCCCCTGGTATGTTACAAGTGGTGGCAGACCCGAACCAGCCTTGAGAGGACATAGCTAGGGATTTTGTTCTGGAGCTACCGGACAGCAATGGCCATACCGTTATATGGACTGTTGTCAATCTCTTCTTCAAACAGGCCCATTTCGTCCCATGTTCCAGTTTACCGCCTGCATGGAAACTGGCCAAATTATTCATCACCGATGTCTATTGTCTCCACGGGGTGCCCCAACAGATTATATCGGATCGGGGGGTGCAATTTATGGTGAAGTTTTTGCAGGAGTTCGTCCAGAGGATCGGTTCCTCTCAGGGTCTCAGTTCAGCGTTCCACCTGAGTACCAATGGAGCAGTTGAATGGACCAATGCCATTGGTGGAGTTGTACCTTAGAAGTTATGTCACCTACCAGCAGATCAATTGGGCAGAACTTCTGTCGTTTGTGGAGATGGCATACAACAACACGTTGCATAGTAGCACCGGGTTCACCTCACTCAGGGTGGTCAGTGGGGTAGACTTCGTGCCAATTCCCGAGTCACCATGGGAACCAACCTCCTCTTTTTGACCCAATGAGTGGATGAATGCCCTGCCGGGTGTGTGGAGCGCCATAAAGGTGGCTCTAACAAAAGGAGCCAAGGCATACAAAGCCCAAGCAGGCAAAAAGTGGGGTCCCCACAAACCTTTCCAGGTGGGAGGGAAGGTGTACTTCTTGACCAAATACCTTCGGTTAAAGATACCCTGTATGAAGCTGGGCCCAAAGTTTCTTGGCCCCTTCCCCATAGTGAGGATGATAAATCGTGTAACAGTGGAGTTGAAACTACCTCACCTTTTGGGGCACATTCACCCTTTGTTCCATAGCAGTTTGCTAAAGCCACTAGAGGACATCCATATCAGGACCCTGCTACAGCCACCAGGACTCATTAACAGTGACCAATATGAAATAGACTGAATACTAGATTCCTGGGTCCACAGGGGTCAAATACAGTACCTGGTGTATTGGAAAGGGTTCCCCTCAATGGAGGTCACCTGGATGGTAGAGAAGGACATGCAGGCCGACCGACTAATCCGATGGTTCCACAGGGCCTATCTTCATAAATTGAGGGGGGGGGGAGGGATGGAACCCAAGCACCCATGGACAACAGTGAATAACATATATATCTTTAATGTCTTCCAGGTGCGGCCCTGGTAGGAGGAGCCGCCTGTCAAGCCCCAGCCGGCTTGTCATAACTGGGGGGGAGCGGGAATAGCAGAGACCACCACAGAGGTAGGAACAGCCACACAGTGTAGCAATGGCCCAGGCAGCAACGATGTGTTCGGCTCGGGTGGTGTCAGATCTGGCTGCAGCAATGGCGAGGCCCGACATCCTCCTCCGTTTGAACAGCTGACTGGTGCATTTCCAATTCGCAGCTGGTCGGCGCTGGTGGAAGTGGCAAGTGGGGTGAGGCAGCTGGACGTGAGATGGAGGCCAGTTACCTATGCACAGGAACTGACTGACGGAGCTGGATGCTGATTACGTGAGTGGGACTGTGGGGCATGGCCTGACCCAATGTTTTTATTGAAGGTGTGGCCCATGGGGTCGGGTATATCACTCTTATCCTGGTGTCCTGAGTCAATTAAAGTTTCTCAACCCCAAAGCACTCTGAGACACTTCTCTTCCACTCTAATAGCATACAAGAGTGAGGGGAATCCCAGTCCACCTTTGTATCTACCACGTATCCCCTTTGGTCTGGGACAAGGGTCCTCACTGCCTGTAAATTTGCTCTTCTGGCCATCCATCTCCAGGGATGTCAATTGCTACACTAATCTTTATCTTGCTGTTCTGGTCCTCATACCACTTGGTGATGGCAGTGGAGTCCATTTTGCTCACTCAGCTCATACCCCTGGATGTGACCACCCCCCTTGTGCAGAAAAGCCAGAAGGAAATCCCGGATGAGCCCCCCACTTGTAGTGCTACCCCCATAAGGGTCACTGGAGCCCTGACTCTCCTGGCCCTCTTGATATGGCTGCTGGTCCACACTGGTTCCTTGCTCAGGCACCTCTACTTGGCTAGGTCATGTGATGGAGTGGTGATCAGTCTCCTCTCAGCAGGCAGGTCACATTGTGGGGTGATGGTCAATCTTTTCCCAGCAGGCAGGTCACATGATGAGATGGTATTCAGCTGGCTGGTTGGCCCTTCTTCCTCTCTCTCTCTCCCCTCTCTCTCTTGCACTGTCTGCTGGGCTCTCCTTCCACAACCTCTGCTCCTTTGTTGATTCCTCTGCTTGCCTCCCTTTCACTCTTCTCCCCCTCAGGCTTGCTCCACTTGCCTCTCTTCTCTCCTCAAGAAAGCAGAACTCTTGAAACAAGTAACATTTCAAAAGGAACCTTTAAGTGGGAGATAGTGATAGCAAGAGTAAGGCAGGATCTGAAATTCCCACTCAGAACAGATTAAATGTTGCAGAAACCCCTTCCCTATGTCCAGTCTGAGCTGAGCTAATCCACAGATACGAAGTTGTTGGGAGAACTCGAGCTGAGAAGGTGATAAGAAGTTGTTCTCAGGCACTGCTTTGCCCGTTCCTTCAGAGCTGAGACAAAACAGATGGCCCCAGGCCTATCCCTCCCCTTCCCGTTCCCAAGAAGGTACATCAAAGTGACAGAAAGATCAGAATCCATATTCTCCATGCACACTGTGTTCAGACCCCTATAGTCAATGCACAAGTGCAGAGACCCATCTTTCTTTTCTCAGAACAGAACTGGGGCTGCCACTTTGGGTTGAGCTAGTTGAATGAGGCCCCAGGCTAGGTTTTTGTCTATGAAGGCGTGTAACTCCTCTAGCTCCTTAGGGGTCATGGCGTATAGCTTTGGCTTTGGTAGTTTAGTGCCAGAAAGGATTTCAACAACACAGTCTGTGGGTTGATGAGGGGGCAGCTCGTCCAAGCCTTCTTCACTGAAAACCTCAGCTGGGCCCCTGTATTCTTGGGGGATGCCTTGTGGTGGCTCGATTTTCACAATAGCTGCAGTTTCCCCTTTTGGTTGGTCTCCCTGTTCTTCATCACTTTTGCCTGGGACTGTCACCCACCTTTGGAATCCTAAGGTGCCCTCTCTCCAATTTACTCAAGTTGAATTCCAGAGTTCCAGAACCATGGATCACTCTATTCTGGGTGCCACTATAAATATTAAAGTCTCGTGGTCTCCCATGGTTAATTCTAAGGGCTCAGTGGCAAAAGTGGCTGGCTCCTCCCCGCAACAGTTCCATCCAGTTGGCAAAAGACAATTTTTAGTCTCTTCAGGCGGACCCCCATTTTCCCTATCAGGTTTGGGCTTACCAGGCATCTGGTGCACCCTGAGTCTAACAGAGCTATCAATATTACTCTCTTCCCCAAACTGGGTATTAATTAGGATAAAGTGACCAGCTCAGTAGGTCCACTTACCAAGGGATCATCTTTGGGGTCTTCTTCAGATGGGGTCAGAGTTCCCAGCCTTGGTTTTGGGGACAGGCAGAACTCTACAACCTTGCCGCTTTTCAGCACTGTGTCTCTGGCTTTCAGTGTGGATTTTGTAGGCTTTCTGGCCATGGGACGGTCGCTCTTCCTCACTGGGGTTTTTGAGTGGCACTCTGCTGTGGGGTGGCCTTCCTTCCCGCATTTGAAACAGGCAATTGAGCATGGCACAATTGCTTGTGGCTTGGCAGGCTCCCTCTTCCTTTTGGGCGGGGATCTCTTCCAGACTCAGCCGGACCGGTACTAATTGCTCAGTTGGTTTATTTCTGCATCCTCCACTAGGATGTACCAGTTGTGGAGGCAATTCTGGGCTCCACGTGTTATGCAGCTATGGTAGAGGTCATAGTTCAGCCCATCTTTAAAACAGCTCATCTGTAAGGACTTGCTTCTCCTCTCTCCTCAAGAAAGCAGAACTTTTGAAACAAACATTATTTCAAAAGGAAACTTTTATTGAGAGAAAGTGATAGCAAGGATAGATTAGAGATTATAGATTAACAGAGTTGGAAGTGACCTTGTAGATCATCTAGTTGCACCCCCCACCCAAACAGATCCTACACTATTTTTGACAGATGGCAGTCCAATCTCTTCTTGAAAGCTTCCAGTGATGAAGTTCCCACAACCTCTGAATGCAAGCTGTTCCATTGGTTGATTGGTCTCACTGTCAGAAAATTTCTCCTTAGGTTGAATCACTCCTTGATCAGTTTCCATCCATTATTCCTTGTCTGGCCTTCAGGTGCTTTGGAAAATAGCTTGACCCCTTCCTCTCTGTGGCAGCCCCTCAAATATTGGAACACTGCTATCATGTCTCCCCTACTCCTTCTCTTCACTAGACTAGTTCCTGCAACTGTTCATCGTATGTTTTAGCCTCCAGTCCCTTATCATCTTGGTTGCTCTTCTCTGCACTCTTTCTAGAGTCTCAACATCTTTTTTATAGCAAGACAGGATCTGAATTTCCCACCCAAAGACCATTAGATTAAATGTTGAAAAAGCCCCTCCCATATGTCCAGTCTGACTCAAGCCAATCCACAGGTGCAAACTTGTTTTGATAACTTGAGCCGAGAAAGGTGATAAGAAGTTCTCAGGCACCACTCTGGCTGCTTCTTTGGAGCTGAGACAAAACAGATGGCCCCAGGAAGTTTCTTCCCCCTCTCTTTCCCAAGCAGGTACATCAAAGTGACAGGAAAGCCAGAAACCGGAAAGGGGTTGTAAACAGAGCATACATTCCCCCCCCCTACTGGAATGGCAGTGTCCCAATAGGGATCTATGGGACCTGACATGCTGCCCATCTAAGAAAAGGAGAGGTCCAATGGAAAGAGACAAATGAAGATAATTAGTGAGGTTTATCTGGGTACATGTCATGAAATCGTTTCTCCAGTTTAGGGGCTCAAAAATGTTCTTTATAGACCCATTCATTTTCTGAGGGTGGGAGGTGTTTCCAGGACACCAAGTATTGAGTTGCTCCATGGCGTCTCCTGGAGTCGAGTATTTCTTTACTTTAAAAGCGTTGCTCGCCTTCTACCATAATGGGCTGGGGTGGGGTGTCCGTTTTGGATCTGAGAGGTGAGATAATTTTGGGCTTTAAAAGATTATAGTGGAATAGTGGGTACACCTGTCTCAGGATTTTTGGTAGTTGGAGTTCTACTGTGACCAGGTTTATAATTCGTTGGATGGGGAAAGTGGATAAATATATCCTGTCCTCCACTTTATATGGTTTTGGTTCTGTCTTCTTTTTGTCTGCTTGTGCTTTATAGGCAGCCCGTGCCTCTTCTAGTGCTTTTCTCATGACTGGCCAGGTGTTTTCCAGTTGTATCCATTCCTTAAGGGAGGATATGGTGGGTTCTTCTGCTGGCAACTCTGGCATCGGGTTAAAATCTTGGCCAGTGGCTACTCTGAAAGAGGTAAATCCCATGCTGCAATGGACTGCATTATTGTAGGCCACCTCTGTGAAGGGTAGTAGGTCAGTCCAGTTGTCTTGTTGATAATTAATAAAGCGTCTTAGGCAGGGGTATCAAACTTGATTTCATTGAGGGCCACATTAGGGTTGTGTTTGACTTTGGGGGGTGGGGTGGGCATGGCCAGGGTGGGCATGGCCAGCTTGACATCACTCATGTCTGGAGCATCTGTGGTGGACAGAGTGCTCTGCCAGTGAAAATTGGCTCCTGAGCTCCAATTCGGCTGTGAAGGCCTCCTGAAACCCTCTGCCAGCAAAAATGGAACTTGGAAGTGCCGCCCGCAGCCCTCGCTAGCTCCATTTTCAGTTGCGACAGCCTTCTGCAACCCTCTGCCAGTAAAAACAGAATTGGGAGTGAGCTCCATTTCCACAACCCTCCCTAGCTTTGTTTTTGCTGGCAGAGGCACTGCAGGCTGGTCCTTCACTGTTTCCAGGGTGGCCCTGCAGGCCAGATCTGAGCACCCCTTGTGCCCTGAGTTGACACCCCTGATCTCAGGTATTGTTCTAGAACCGAGTTTGAATGTTCCATCCTGCTATTAGTTTGAGGATGATGACTAGAACTCAGGCCCTGATCAGTCCCAAGAGGGCCAAAAAGGCTCTCCAGAGCTTTGAAGTAAATTGGACCCCCTGTCAGAAATGATTCTTTAAGGGGCCCCATGTAGTCAATATGTGGTGCAAATCATCTTTGCTAGGGCTTTTTCTGTGTGGATTTTCTGACATGGGATGAAGTGGACCTGCTTGGGGAACAGATCTGTAACCATCCATATGACAGTGTTTCCTGCGCTCTCCAGTAGCTCAACAATAAAATCCATGGAGACCTCTCTCCAGGGTGCTGACAGTTCAGCAACTGTCTGCAAAAGGCCCAGCATTTTTCCTTGCTGCTTTTTTGCTGCTGCACAAATGGGGCAGCTGCCACATAGCTCTCAGTATCTTTCTTGAGGGATGGCCACCAGAACTGCCTTTTTATCAGGTGCAATGTTTTCATGAATCTGAAGTGGCCAGCTATTTTTGAATCATGGCAAGTCTGCATTCCATCGTCTACTTTAAGGGCTGCCCTGGCTTGGGTTTGTTCCCCCCCCCTTTTGTCCTTAGCAGATTGGTGATTGGGAGGGCAATTTGGGCAAATGCTGGAATAAATTTCCAATAGAAATTTGTGAAGCCTAGGAAGCTTTGTAGCTTTCGCCTTGTGCGCAGGAGAGCCCAGTCAAGTATGGCTCACGCTTTTTCTGGGTCCATTTCTACTCCTTCATGGGAGATGCGGTATCCCAAGTAGTCTATTTTCTCCTGATAAAATTCGCACTTTGACAGCTTAGTGTAGAGATTCACTGCACGGAATTTGTATAGGACCGCTCAGACCAGCTTTACATGCTCTGCTTTCATCTTAGTGTGTATCAGTATATCATCAAGGTAGACCAAAAACCCCTTATAGAGGTGCTCATGCAGCACCTCATTTATCAATTGCATGAAGATGACAGGGGGCCCTTGTAGCCCAAAGGGCAGCACATGAAACTGGGAGCATCCCAGTGGGCAATTGAATGTGGTTTTCCACTCATCCCCTTCTTTAATTCTAACCCAGTAATAAGCTTCATGTAAGTCTAGCTTGGAAAAAAACTTTTCTCTTCAAGAGGTGGGCTAATATGTCCTTCATGAAGGGGAGTGGGTACACATTTTTCATGCAAATGGCATTCAGACCTCTATAATCAACACATAAGCCAAGAGACCCATGTTTCTTCTCTTGGAAGAGGACAGGGGCTGCCACTTTGGGTCTGGCCAGTTGTTTGAACCCTCAGGCCAGATTTTTGTCTATGAAGATGTGCAGCTCTTCTAACTCCCTTTGGGTCATGGAGTACATTTTTGGTTTTGACAGTTTAGCTCCTGGAAGGATTTAAATAGCACAGTCTGTGGGTCTATAACGGGGCAATTTTTCTCAACTCCCTTCGCTGAAAACCTCAGCCAAGTCCCTGTACTCTTTAGGGATGCCTTACAACAGCTGGGCTTTCACAGAGCTGCCTTTTCCTCTCTTGGTTCATTCCGGATGTCACGATAAATACTAAAGTCTTGTTGTGGTCTCCCAAGGGCTCAGTGGTAAAGGTGGCTGGTTCCCCCTCCTGCGATAATTCCATTCAGTTGGCAAAAAGCAATGTGGTTTTTTAACTTCTTCAGGTTGATTCCTAGTCTACTCACTAGGGTTGGGCTCATGGGGCATCAGGTGCAGCCCGAGTCTAGCAGGGATGTCATTTTTACTCTCTTCCTCAAGCTAGGGATCAGTAGTCTTAGGGGTATAGTGACTGGCTCGATCGGCTCATTTACCAAGGGGTCATCCTCTAGATCACTCTCTGAAAGGCCTGGATCTTGCTCAGATGTGGTCAGAGTTCCCAACCCCAGCTTGGGTGAGGGGTGGAATTCCATGACCTCACTGCTTCTCCTTGTGGTCTCCTTCCCATGCGGGGTGGCTTTTACTGGTTTCCCATCTGACAGGTGATCTGGTTTTTGGGCTGGGGTTTTCAGCAGCACAGTGACCATCTTTTCCACATTTGAAGCAGGCTGTTCATTTTGGGACCCCAGTTTGGAGCTTGAAAGGCTCTCGCTTCCCTTCGGGTGGTGATCTCTCCCAGGTTCTCCCCGCTCGGTACTGGTTTCTGGGTAGGTCGATTTTTACTTCCTCCACCAAGATGTGCCATTTGTGGAGGCGATTTGGGGCTCCACAGGTTAAGAAGGCATGATAGAGGTTGTCATTCAGCCCATCCTTGAATCAGAACTAGGATGTCTTCCGGCCAGTCCACATGACAAGTGAAGTCTTGGAATTCTTCAGTGTATTCAGCCACTGGCCAGTGACCCTGTTTCACCATTTAGATGTGATCCCGGGCTTTACAATCCACCAGTGGGTCCTTGAACTTGTGGCAAAGTGCCATCATGAAACAGTCGAAGTTTCAGAGCTCCGGGGCATCCACTGTGGAGAGTCACCATCCATCTAGCCGCTGCCCCTTCTAAGGCTAGAGTGACGACTCTGACTGGCTTTGGGTTTGGAAATCACACCCGCAATCCTGCATATATGTGAGAACATGAGCCAGAAAGAAACCCAATTGCTGCAGGTCACCATCATATTTGATGCCCGGGTGGGAAGTGTCTTCCGCTCCAGTTGCAGGGCTCTCCCTGGTCCTGAGATGTTTGCGGCTATCGGTACCTGGCACAGTGGATTGGCTGGGATGGCAGCCATCCCATCTGATCCATCTTCCTGAGCAGTGGCTGCTGGGACCAGAGTGTCAGGTCTTGCTCCATTGGCTGCCATGGCTGCTTCGTCTCCTCCATTCCAGCAGTCCAGTTCACCCCTGGCTTTTCAGTCAGCTAAGGGGTCCTCGAATTGGCAGCGGAGAGTGATCAAACTTCCGGAGCTCTGGGGTGTTCATGTTGTGAAGGGTCATCTTCCACCTCACAGCTGCTCTTTCTAAAGCCTTTTAAGACCAGGGTGATAACTTGGACCCAGGCTCGCTAAGTTGGAAAATCTCGCCCATATTCTTTCAGGTAAGTGAGGACATGGGCTAAGAAGAAACCCAATTGCTGGAGATCTCCATCAAACTTGATGCCTGGGGGGGGGGGCTTCCATTCCAGGTGGGGAACTCTCCCAGCCCTTGCCCTTGACATGTTCACTGGCCCTGGGACTTGGCATGGAGGATTTGTGGGGGTGGCTGCTACCCCGTTCGCTCCATCAGGGTTGTCCATGGCTCCCAGGTGGGAGAGTTCACCCTTCGTCCATCATCTTTACCTTATCTCTTGCTCCCTCCATCTTGGTGGTCCAGGGCACCTTGAGCTCTCAGATCTTCAAAAGCCTCTAGTACGAAGCACTTGACATGTTCTTGAGATGATAGTCTCAGACCAGCTCCTCATCCAGGTCATCCTAGTTAGACAGGTCTTCCAGCTTTCTCCTTCATCCCTGCTGCCAACTACCATGAGTGAGGGTGATTCATTTGGTTCTCCCCTTCCAACTATTTTTCTTCTCCATGCCAACGGACCATCTTGGCTTTGTGGAGTTTTCCAGTGTGGCTGGTTCCTCAGCAAGCATCCAGAATCTGTATCAACTTGTGTCATGATGGAGTCTTCCCCCCAACACTCACCTTCCTCCCATTCACTGCCATGGTCAGACATGGTTTGCAGGGTCCCTTCAGTTGAGCAAAGCTTCTCTGAGTTGACCACTTTTGCAGATTCTGCCTAATGTAAGGACACCTCTCCTCTCTTCAAGAACGCAGAATTCCTGAGCCTCAGACAGAATCTTAGGGCAGCAATCCCCAACATTTTTGGCACCAGGGACTGATTTCATGGAAGATATTTTTTTCCAATACAGAGAGTTCTTTATGGGACCATGCTAGTTTCTTCTGGGATCTTTTATTTTCTCTTATTATTAACTTTTACTTATAATATCCTATTATATTATAGTAAGTGTATTATTACTTACTATATCTCTTATTATTCCTGTAGAGGATGATTGACAGTCCTGACAGAAGAATGGGCAGGATCTTGTACCCCATAGACTAAACATACCAAAGGGCCACCCTGAGAAAAAAAGAGATACGTCATTGTGGTCAGTGATTCCTTGTTAAGGGGAACCAAGGTAGCTGTGTGCAAATCTAATATGCTGCTTCAGGAGTGTTGTGCCTGCATAGAACATTAAACCTTAAGGCCATGTGTGGAAGGTGGTGGGCAGAATGGATAGAGATAGGATTTGTTGTTACTCGATCAACCCCCTCCCCCCATGCTCTCAGTAGTCAGATCCTATTCAAGGTAATTTCTAGTCTTGAGCAACACAGAATTCAAAATAGGAATAACTTTGGAGGAGAGCTTATACCATGTCAATGAGGAACAGTTGAAGGATCTGCCTAAACTCTGAAAGGAAACTGAGGGAAGATCTGATAGCAGTCTTCAAATATCTAAAGATAGTACACACAGAAGGACTTATTCTATATTGTGCAGAGAGCAGGATCAGAACTAATGGTTTAAAATTACAAAGAAGGAGGCTCAGGTTAGACCTCAGTAGGAATCTCTCAGCCAGTGGAACAGGCTGCCATATGTATGCTAGCTACATTAGTTTCAGAGTACTAAACAGAACCAAAATTCAGTTCAGCATAACTTGTATGAGTAATCATTGTTTCATTTCTAACAGTGCTATTTGTCATCCTTGTTTTTCAACAATTTTCTTTCTAACCTTCAGATTTTTCTATCTCTATTTTCCAAATGTGGATATTTTAAAGTGTTGTAGCTGGAATAAATGGGGAAGGTTAAGTTATATAAGTCAAATATCCCTAAACTGCAAGCTTTTTTTTTTGCCTTCATCGTGCCATTTAATATTTTTCCCCTTACCAGATTTCCTCTAGTAAGGAAAAAAAAAAGGAACAGTGAGTGAGGGAACATGAAAGGGTATGTAGTGGAAATGTCATCAAGAGTCACATAAAGTCACATAAAATTACAAGAATAAGGATGGTGATTGATCCATTTGGAAATATCTTAGGTTTCCAAGGTACCGTGAGCTCTAAACACAAATTGAGCCACTGGGATTGAGTACTCTTCGCCAAGTTCTTAGGAAAAAAGCAGCACCAAGCCACGCATTAATTTATTCCTTTGGCTAGGAAGAAACCCCATTAATCCACAGAGCTGCCAGGAAGTACATCTCTGAAGCCAACATTTGCTGCTTTGGCTTCTTCCTCTTCTAAAGCAGGAAATCCCAGTAGTTCAGATTGCTATGAACTGAAGGTCACGTGAACTGGTTGTTGTTTAAATCAAATAATTCCACAAACCCTTTTGCCAATGATCTTTACTTCAGCATTTCTTAATGTCTCATTATCTTTCTTACAGAGTTCTGCTATAAAATCAAAATCTAACCCATGAGACCAAGACCCACCAGGATCCAGGGCGTCTTCTACATGAAAGCAATATAGCTTGTATCCAATCCATAACCTTAGTGGTTCTACTTGCAACTTAAAGCACAGTCATGCTTGCATATGGGAGAGCCTACAAAGATTGGCAGTGTAAGGCTATTTTCAAATCATAAGACTTCAGAAACATTTCAAAATGTTCTCTATTAGTGGTTCTGCAAAGATAATAATAGAGAGTGGGCTATTTTATATCAATGGGAGTCTTTATGTCCTGTGAGTTATGGAGGCCTCACATAGGCCTCTTGAATACAGGAGAAAAATTACATGTCCATGGCAAGATCTTTCCTCCTTGTCTTTAACACTGACAGAGGAGAGTGGACCTTCATGAAGTGTATCAAACCAGTTCTGAAGTGTCCAAAAAGAAGCTTGGCTCACAAAGCCAAGTGATAAGAGGGTGAGAAAGTGAACAAAACATCTTGGGTAGTGAGAGAAAGAAGAAAAAAAATAACTAGAGAGTTTACAGAATGTGTTGCACATTTGTTTGTCCTTGAAAATTCTGCCACTGAACCAGAACCAGCTCCAAAGACTATACAGGTATTCTGTGAATAGATAAACTGGAACATATGCAACTCTGATATTTAAAAACCACCTCTCTCCCTCAAACAGCGATTCTTGGCTATAATATTCCTGGGTGACTTTCCTGACTCACATACCTACCAGAATACATTGGCACTGCCTGAAGGAAGTGTAAAGGAAAAATGATGGTCTACAAAATAAATAAATTGAATTAACTAAATTAAATATTTATTTGTAACCAATAATTGTAACCTTTTGATTGTTAACATTTCCCTACCTTTCATCTCATCTCTAGAGTCTATCCAGGCAGAAAGTTTTATACGACCCTCATTGTGTCGTTGTATATGTGTGGTTATATTTATTTTTTTTTGCTGATGTTCTTAAAAATTCAGAGAGACTGGTATAGATCTATTTCGGGCTTTTTTGCCCTCATCAGCC
>JANHFL010010287.1:284410-294972 GCA_032468155.1 Oxyrhabdium leporinum | reverse complement strand
CCAGACAAGGAATAATGGATGGAAACTGATCAAGGAGAGATTCAACCTAGAAATAAGGAGAAACTTTCTGACAGTGACAACAATCAACCAGTGGAACAGCTTGCTTTTGGAAGTTGTAGGAGCTTCATTACTGGAGGCTTTCAAGAAGAGATTGGACTACCACTTTTCAGAAATGTTGTAGGATCTCCTGCTTGGGCGGGGTGTTGGACTAGATGACCTACAAGGTCCCTTCCAACTCTGTTAATCTAATCTAATCAAATAGAGACTCAAGCTAGAACTAAGGAGAAATTTCCTGACAGTGAGATCAATTAATCAGTGGAATGGTTTGCCTCCAGAAGTTGTGGGTGCTCCATTGCTGGAAGTTTTTAAGAAGAATTTGGACAGTCATTTGACTGGAATGGTATAGGGTTGGGCTTGAACAGGGAGTTTGACTAAGACCTCCAAGGTCCCTTCCAACTTTGTTATTCTGTTACTGTTACTTCAGCTGAACAGAATAAGGTGCAATACAACATTTATCAGCACGAGCCACATCCCTGTTAGATGTTTTCCATATAGATGCCATTAGGAACAAAGCATATTCAGAATGAAAAGACATTTAAAGGCCTGAGACAAGGAATATGGTATACTCTGACGCAGGGGTGTCAAACTGGTGGCCCGCGGGCCAGATGCATCATGCACAGGCCACGCCTACCTCAGCTCCATGAATGGGAAAAACATTGCAAAAGGTCATGTGATGGCAATGTGATCCTGCAAGTTTGACAGCCATGCCCTAATGCAAGTGCTACCATGTAATAGGGTGGCACTGAAATCAGAGAAATAAAGAAGTAGTTTCTGATTTTTATTGGGCCTGAGTGGAAAGGTTAAACTTGTGGATTTCATATTTTTTCAGGTCCACGCCCTGCTAACAATGGGCATAGCCTACATCATGGATTCTACAAAGGATAGGATGGCCTTGTGGCAAACAAACAGAGTGAGGCAAGGCAGTTAGCTAGACTTTTCCCTCTTGTCATGCAAATTCAAATGATAATCCCAAGGTTCAGACATCCGCAAAGCTTTCTTATAATAGAAACCCTCTGGAAGCCACTTAATGGTAAAATTTCAGAAAATGCTACAGCCTCTTTTGGTTTACAAGTGTCACTCAGGCTTTTTGTTTTTCCTTTTTGTACCACTCCCATCAAAGCTCCTTCATGGCAGAAATATTTATTTTATTTCCTGACAACTGGAAGTAATTAATGACTTCAGAGTGGCGGATATGAAAAGCCAGATGTTCTTGCCCTACTTAGAAAAGCCAAGAAAATGTGCTGCACCTGTGCCTGGTTGTATCTACAGTCACCCCCAGGGGTCCAGAGGGACCCATGTTTGCTGAAGTTTATATATACATACACATACATACACACATACACGCATACACCCCCCCCCCAAACTACTTGGTTTGAACTTGTAAACCTGGAATTTAAAAAAATGGAAATGCCCCTGAGGAGACTGGTAATTTGAAAAATAAAACCAAGACATTAATTTAAGATACTAATTGAAATATATTATACATTTTGCTCAGTTTTATTCATCAACAAATCAAACAATTTTCATGGCTTACATTCCAACACACTCCAAGTAAAGCAGTTTGTGAGAACATTAGAGATAAATAGTCTGTTATGTCAAAAGAGCCAAATTGGCTTTAGGACCAAATAGATTTACATCAAGAACTAATCAAAAGGGCACTGAGAAAGGCTACGTTTATCATGCAAAAACTTTTTCTGAGGGGTCATTGTTTGATACATTGATTTCAAGTAACATGGGAAAACTTTTAAGAGTGGCATTTTGAAATGCCTGCATTCTGAAATGTTGATGCTACCATCTGTAAGTGATTTCGCTGAACCAAATTACATCATGGCTCCTTGTCATTGCCAGTAAAATGGTGGTGGTGCTATTAGGACCTATCGTAGCTATCAAGCTGTCTGCTTGTCATCTGCGAAGCCTCCAGTAGGTCACATTATGACTGACACAATATGACTGTACACTGCTTCCATTTATACATGTGCTTCAAAGCTCCTGGAAGCATAAATAGAGCAGATAAACTCACCATGCTGCTTTCTAGGATTATGTAGCAATTGTAGAGGTCAGTCACATGATCCCAGGAAAAAACATGGAGTAATTTGAAGGTGTTGAAGACAGATATTAGATTTACTCTCCCATGTGCACAAAAGCACCTTTGAAGACCAAATCGAAAATATTGTAGAACCATACTATTCATGATCAGCAAACTCCTTTCCTGTGTTTTTATAGAATGATTCCTGTATTTTGTGTACTAACATTTCAAGATCTCTGGGAATCCCCTCCAAAATTCCATATGAACTATTTGAATAAGAAAATGCCAAGACAAATAAGACTGAACTGTGTGAGCATATCTCAGAAGTGTTTTTTTTTCTTTCCCAGACTACATTTTTTTTCTTCCCTTTTCCAGACAAGAAAGGTAAATCTCCAACTAGCTTTCTGAAAGTTCCTGTCACATTTTGGATGAATGGCCTTCTCAAATTTCACTTCACTACAAAGCCATTTTCTAACCAAGCCTG
Organism: Oxyrhabdium leporinum; assembly: GCA_032468155.1. Taxonomy (NCBI): domain Eukaryota; kingdom Metazoa; phylum Chordata; class Lepidosauria; order Squamata; family Cyclocoridae; genus Oxyrhabdium; species Oxyrhabdium leporinum. Next base: position 292,402 of record JANHFL010010287.1, on the reverse strand, counting down.
AAACAAAGTCACAAACTGCATCTCTGTATTTCTTCTCTGTGTGCAGATTATTCTTGCTATAGCTGACCAAGTTTCTACTCGATTCCAGAAGTGGAATAAATAAAATAAATGGGGAAAAGTTTATGAAGAAATGTAAAAATATGAACTCTATGTTTTAATTCTGTAATAATGTGCAAAAAAGACAGAATTCTCTTTTAAATGATTATGGCTGTTTTAAAAATCATAATAGTATTGATTTTGGTGCAAACAAATCTTCCCTTTATTGTGGTATTTATTATTTCATATCTATGAACAAAGAAAAATAACTTATAAAAAGTAAGACTTATAGAAAATACTCTATGAACTGTACAGCCCAATGTTATATAAATTGGAAAATACCTATCTAGGATAACAAAGATGTGGAGTTACTAGGTTGGACTTGAGGTAGCTTAGCATGTAATATATATTCAGTACAAGGAAAAAAACACTTTCTATGCTGCTTTTAGAAAATTTATGAATTACAAAAAGGGAGAACTAGGAGCACTGAACACCCCATTTTTCGAGAACCTGCCACACCTCTATAAGCTTTTTGGATAGCCATAAAACTGGACATGGAATTTAACAGAGAAGCCCAAACTATCTGTCTTCTGACCTCAGTGAAGGAAACTACTCCTATGGTTCCTGAAACACTGCCTTAAAGTTCATGAGATTATACTATAAAATACGGTATTGAGGATAGTGCTACGATTGCACTATTAATTAATCCTGGTTCCCATTAAAGTCAAGATTTCAAGGTGAAGATTTCAATGAATAAGAATAATTTGTTCAACTAAGCTAGGAATAAAATGGCACATTTATTTTCCTGTACAGTAGCTCTAAACTGACTCTTTAGAGCTAATAACAGAACAGAGAACATATGCAGTGGCAACTACTGAATCTTATGTATTTCGGGTTCATGATTTCTATTTTTCTACCAAAATTGCTAACCACATTGTTTCTACTGCTACTGCAGCTACGTAATAGTGCAAATTATGTGCAGAATTCTTTTTTTTTATTGATACATTGGATATTCTCGTTTTATGTCACTGCCTATTGAAAACCTCAACTGCTAAAAGATTCCTTATATTTTACAGAACAAGAATTACCAAACGTTTCACATATTGTGCACAGATTAGCTTCAGACCTTGCATCATAAATTATCTCTGTTTGTTTGTTCTAATAACATCTGCAGACATTGGATGGTACCCAAAGTTTTAAATCAGTTTTGAATGAGTAGAAAAAAATGAATTTTTGAGCCATTTTAATGTGGGGCCAACTCTGGTAGTGTCAAATAAAGAACTCAGAGAGCTTGCTGAGAAAAAATAATAAAAGTGTTTTCTGTCATTGTTTTCTTTAAAAGCAATGACAGAGTCTATCAAGAACATACAGATACAGATTAACAGAGTTGGAAGAAACCTTGTAGGTCATCTAGTCCAACCCCCCACCCAAACAGGAAACCCTATACCATTTCTGACAATGGCAGTCCAATCTCTTCTTGAAAGCCTCTAGTGATGAAGCTCCTACAACTTCCGAAGGCAAGCTGTTCCATTGGTTGATTGTTCTCACTGTCAGAAAATTTCTCCTTATTTTCAGGTTGAATCGCTCCTTCATCAGTTTCCATTCAATATTCCTTGTCAGGCCTTCAGGTGTTTTGGAAAATAGCTTGACCCCCTCCTCTCTGTGGCAGTCCCTCAAATGTTGGAACGCCATGCCCAGTTCCTGCAACCGTTGATTGTGTGTTTTAGCCTCCAGTCTTATAATCCTTGGTTGCTCTTCTCTGCACTCTTTTTAGAGTCTCAACATCTTTTTTTATAGTGTGTTGACCAAAATTGGGTGCAGTACTTTAGGTGTGATCTTACTAAGGCTTTATAAAGTTTGTCAGCCAGTTGGGAATCCATCTGATGGTGATGCTATCCTACTTTTTTCCAGCTTACCAAGAAGTAGGTTGTGGTCTACTTTGTTGAATGCCTTGCTGAAATTATGTATATTATGTCCACAGTATTTCGCTGGTCTACTAATTCAGTCACTTTATTTATATGATCTGTACCCAAATAAAACAAATAGGTGAAGGCAGTAAACCGCTGCTTTAGAAGGTAGGCTCAAGATCCAGAAAGATTTTGACAGACTTGAACACTGAGTCATATTCAACAACAGAAATTCTCTGGTGAGAAAAGTAAGGTTATACATTTAGATAAGAAAAAACAAATGCATGGATATAGAATATGTGATACTTGCTCAACAGGAGTAACTGTGAGAGGGATTTAGGAATCCTAGTGGACAACCACTTAATTATGATCCAGCAGTATGCTGTAACTGCCAAAAAAGCCAATGCAGTTTGAGACTGCATCAACAAAGGGATAGTATCATGATCACTATCAGAGTAAAGTGATACTACTGCTTTATACTGCTTTAGTAAGATCACTTGGAATAATGCATCCAGTTTTGGTCTCCACGATACAAAAAAGATGTTGAGACTCTAGAAAGAGTGCAGACAAGAGCAACTAAAATGATTGGGGGGCTGGAAGCTAAAACACTATAAACGATTGCAGGAACTGGATGTGTCTAGTCTAAAGAACAGAAGGACTAGAGGTGAAATGATAGCCTTCTGATATTTCAGGAGCTTTCACAGAAAAGAGAGGGTCGACCTCATCTCCAAAGCAACTGAAGGCAGGGCAAGAAGTAATCGATGGAAATTTATCAACAAAAGATCCAATCTAGACTTAAGAATAAATTTCCTGACAGTGAGAACAGTTAATTAGTGGAATGATTTGCCTCCAGAAATTGTGTGTGCTCCTCCACTGGAGGTTTTAAAGAGATTGGACAGCCATTTTTCTGGAATGATGTAGGGTCCCTCGCATTGACTGGCCGCAGGCAAAACTGGCCAGGCAATCATGGGGAGCGGACTAGAAGACCTCTATGGACACTTCCAACTCTATTATTCTGTTATTTTGTCATTTATTATCTGATCCAACTTTTCTAACTTGTCACGACTGGATAGTGTCAATCAACATGAGACATCATACATATATGCATATTAAAAAAGAGAAGTAATAAAAGTCAATAAAAGTAAAGTGACTTTTATTACTTCTGTCCTTTTTTATTGCACTTTCTTGCAGCTGATACGTAGATCTTAACAAAATATTGTTTTCCTTCAATCCTACTAGTGCATTTTCTTTCTTGCACTATTTTACAGTGTGATCAACAGATTCAATGGGAACTAACTTATCTGAGTAAGTTGTGGGAGGGCTGTACCTTTTTGCAAGTGCAAAATGTTCTTCAAATTCCCCATGTCTTCACCAATAATCCTCGTCTGTCAAATTTGCTTTTTACAAAGATTCCCTTTAAGTGAGTCGTTTGATGGTATAGTTGACAAGAGATTACAGCAATTTGTCCAACCTGTTGTAGTTTCTAATTAATATAATGTAAGCAAAATTTCTGCTGGGGTAACAGACCACAAGGTGTAAGATCTTCAGTCCCTGCATCCCCTTATCCCTATACCTTATATAGAGAAAAATATGGAAAATCTCTGGTGTTTCTAGACATAGTTGAACTGTTTCCATTAAGGACATTCTGACAATTTCTTTGCAATCAAATCAACAGATCAACCAACTTTTTAGCTTTCTATATTTGTTTTAGATGGTTTTATTACAACAGAGGAGACAGGAATTAGCAAATACTGTGTCCTTCTTAGGCACAATTATGTTAAAGTACTCAAAGTAAGCAGATTCAAAAAGAAGTTAATACCAGGGAAAATTTAAGCAAAGGCTTCAGAAATTCCTTGGCTGCTTTGGTTGCTGGAGAGAACAACAGTGACATCTACTGAGTATCAGGTGATTTTTAGGCTTTCTCCACTAAGATTCCGAGTGGGCAATATATCTATTACTACTTTCTTTAAGGGAATTAAGGGAATCTTCATTTAAAACTAAAAAAAGGTCACAAGAATTTAAAAATCATCTTGCTGTATCCAGTCCTTTTTTTATCTAACTCTTTCTCACAGTGGCCATCCAGATGATATATACAGAGGTGAGAAGATAATATGAACAAATAGCCTTAATCTGCAGGGAGGGAGTCAGAAAGACTAAGGTGCAGAATGAACTAAGGTTTGCAATAAATGCCAACTTTTTTTAAAAAAAATATTTATTTTGATGTAACAAAAAAGGAGAAAGTCAGGGAAATGATCAGTCAGCTAATGATCAACCAAAAAAGTGGCAAGAAAGTGGCAGGAAACAGGAAGAAAGCAAAACTGCTTAATTCCTTCTCTGTCCTTATGCAAAAGGAAAGAATAGCCCAACTATAAAAAGCAGCAATATGGGTGACAGAACAGGTTTGCGGGTCAAAATAGGCAAGAAGAGACATTTATCCAAACTCAGAGAGAACTTGGAAAAGATTCCTTGGATGAAAATCCTAAAGGGGGAAACAACTCAAGAAGCTTGGGAAATGCTGAAAGATATGATCAGAAAAGCCCAGTCCAGCACAATACCACTGAAAAAGAAAAACAAGAAATCCAAGAAGAAACCAGCATAGCTGCACAAAGATCTCAGCAAGGCAAGGCATTTGACAAAGTAAACCGCAACCTACTTCTTGGTAAGCTAGAAAAAAGTGGGATAAATAGCATCACCACCAGATGGATAAGCAACTGGCTGACAAACCATACTCAATGAGTAGTCCTTAATGGGTCTAAGTCTACATATAGGGAAGTAAGCAGTAGGGTACCACAAGGTTCCATCTTAGGCCCAGCACTCTTCAATATCTTCATAAATGACTTAGATGAGGGAATATAAGGGGAATTTACCAAATTTGCAGTTGATACTAAGCTGCTAGGAGTAGCCAACGCTGTAGAAGATAGGCTCAAGATCCAGATGGATCTTGACAGACTTGAACACTGGGTCCTATCTAACAAAATGAAATTCAAAGTAGAGGAAAGTAAAGTCTTACATTTAGGCAAGAAAAACCAAAAGTACACATATAGACTGGGTGAAACTAGGCTTAATAACAGTAACTGTGAGAGGGATCTTGGAGTCTTAGTGGACAACCAGTTAAATATGAGCCAACAGTGTGCGGCAGCAGCCAAAAAAGCCAACACAATCTTAAATTGCATTAACAGAGGGATACAATCAAGATCAAGTGAGGTACTAATACCACTCTATAAAGCCTTAGTAAGACCACATCTAGAATACTGCATCCAGTTTTTGTCACCACACTATAAAAAAGATGTTGAGGCTCTAGAAAAAGTGCAGAGAACAGCAACCAGGATCATTGGGGGACTGGAGACTAAAATATATGAAGAACGGTTACAGGAACTGGGCATGGCTAGTCTAGTGAAGAGAATGACCAGGGAAGACATGATAGCAGTGTTTCAGTATCGGAGGGGCTGCCACAGAGAGGAAGGGGTCAAGCTATTTTCCAAGACACCTCAAGGCCAGATAAGGAATAATGGATGGAAACTGATGAAGGAGAGATTCAACCTAGAAATAAAGAGAAATTTTCTGACAGAGAACAATCTACCAATGGAACAGCTTGCCTTCGGAAGTTGTAGGAGTTTCATCATTGGAGGTTTTCAAGAAGAGATTGTACTGCCATTGTCAGAAATGGTGTAGGGTCTCTTGCTTGGGTAGGTGTTAATCTGTTAAATCTGTTAGAACAATATGCGATAGGCAGAACCACCACCAGATAAATTTGCAGTTGGCTGGCCAGCCACACTCAGCATCTGGTCTTCAATCGAGCTACATTTACGTGGAAGGAAACATGCAGTATGGTACTTCAAAGTTCTGACTTGGGCCCCAGTATTCTTCAACATCTTCATAAATAACCTAGATGAGAGGCTTAAAAGAACATTCATCGAACTTGCAGATGACACCAAGCTGGGAAGAACTGCTAACAATTTGGAACATAGACTGAAAATTCAGAATGATCTTGACAGACTTGAACACAGCCCTATCAACAAGATGCAATTGAGTGCTGAGAAAAGAAAGGTACTGCACATAGATAGGAAAAACTAAAAACATAGAAACCGGAAAGCAGTATTTAGAGTTTGGTGCAATTAAATAAATCAGTTGTGGTTTCCTTAACAATTAGTGATTAAAGTGATATGAACCATTGCTGGACTTTTTGTGAGAAACTGAAATTAAAATCTGGGCTTTGATGATTAGATATGGGATTATGGAAATAATGTAGACAAATGTTAATCTTAGAGTAAGAGTTTCATATATTTTTTACTTCTATTTGTACCAAAGAAAGTTGGAAGTTATTCTTTTTTGGTTTTCCCTCTTTTTCACTTTGTTACACCTTCACTCTTTTTTTTCCCTGTGCCTTTTCTTTTTTCAAATCTGTTTTTTATTTGTTTATCCCCTAGCTTTGTATTTTTTTGATGTATGAAGGATGAAATACTCAGCCATTATAATGCTACATTCCTTATTTACAGAAATCATATCAAAATTTAGAATGAAATCCACTGGGAGCCATCTTATATAAGGCAGGATCTGAGTCCCTAAAACCAAAAGTATTTATTGATAGAAGAGAATATTTGTAGCTCAGGGTTGAATTGTGGGGATTTGGTGCTCTCTGAGCTTGATGATTTTCTTGTGGATGTTTCATTACCAAACTAGGTAATATCATCAGTACTAGAAGGGAATGGAGTTTGCTATTATTTTCATATACTAGTGGATTACTCTGTCAGTGTTGATCAGTTACTTCACAAACAGTGTTTTGATTGGTGCCAGGTCTCTACAACCTTAGTAATCTGATGTAGTTTACAGCAAAAACACTCCGTTTTATTTGGCGTGGAATATAGGAAAAACAGCATAATGTACATCATGTAGGAAGAATGTTTCCCCATGCATAATACAGATAATATTTGGACAAAGAGTAGCTAACCCTATTGTGATGTGAACACATCTTGATAAACAGAAAAACAGGTGTTCAGAGAAAAAAAGAAATTCTATGTTTTGTTGCTATTGCCTTTTCCTTCAGTTAGGAAAGATTGAATTTGGGGATGATATTGTTTTGTACATGTATGTTAGGATATTTCATGACAGAAATTTGTGACTGCTAAAGCTCAATGTTTGAATGTCTATCTGGACATTTGTCCCCACTCCTGAAAAAACAATGCAAACTGAGTGGAGAAATCTTGCCACTGCTGGGATTCAATTAATTTAAGAATTGGTTCTCTGCCCTAATGACTGGCTGGGTGGGTGTGGCCAGGTGGGCGTGACCAGGGTTGGTATGATAGCACTCAGTCTCCTGCAGCACTTTGCCAGCCAAAACGGGGCACAGGGGTTAATTACAAAATGTGGGTGTCAGGTCCTCCATCTCCTCTGTACTCAAGAAAGCAGAACTCCTAAAGTGAAGTGTTTCAAAAGGATACTTTTATTGAGCAGAAGTGATAGCAGGACAAAGTGAAAGCAACTTCTAAAGCCCCTTAGATAATACAGTTAGACTTAAAGCACTTGAAACCTGCGTGCAGGGCAAGAAAAGCAGTCTGTGGGACTACAGTAAAAAAATAGTTCAGACCTTCCAAATTCTCATGAAAAAAAAGATCTCGCGAAATTGCAAGGTCTGAACTACTTTTTTTTACTATAGTCCCAGAGACTACTTTTCTTGCTCTGCATGCAGTGGTGGAGAACAGAGCTGGAAAGCAGGTTAGTGAAGGGATGTGGCTACCTTGGGCGGTTGCGGTATGGGGTGAGGTTTTGGCATGGGTGGTCTGGCTAAACAGCGCTCAGGTAAGTCAGTGCAGGGAGCCTGGATTGCCTTGCTTTGTTCTTCTTCATTCTTCACCAGTTCTCCTTGTTCGCCATCCTAATGGAGCAAGAGGCTGAGCAATGCACTGGTGCAGAGACCACAAAGCAAGGTGGTGGAGGGGATCAAGGATGAAGCAGTACAGGCTGCAATGAAGAGCATGTCTGGTGCTGCCACCATGAGGTGAGAGTGTGAGAGAACAATCTGATCCAACTTCTGTGTGTGTGTGAGAGAGAA
>JANHFL010010287.1:258845-275744 GCA_032468155.1 Oxyrhabdium leporinum | reverse complement strand
ATTATTTTATACTAGAATTTTTAATTTTATATTTACTGAGCATTTTAATTTGTTCTGGTCTCTGGTCTAAGACTATAATAAACTGATTTAAGATAAACTTAATCTTAATCTTAATTTAAGCATTCATGAAAGAAAAAAAAGGAAGAGGGAGGGAGGGATGAAGCAGAATAGTAACAGTTAAACAATATCAACGGAAGAGTGTTATGGCTAAGGCAGATTAGCTCCAGCTGTCTTCCTTCCCTTGTGGAAGGTGAGACATGGTTCCCTGGTTTTTATTAAAATTCTTTCAGCTGAAAAAAAGCTTCATAACCATTTTGGTACCAGTAGTGGATTTGCTTCTCAAGATGACTCATTTATTTCTTCCAAAGGACTACTCTCAGCTCAGTTGATAACACACTTCTATACCACACTGGGGTACAGAGATTTAGTCAAGCTTGATCTGAGACTGTGGCTCTCAATTTATACCCATGTTTTGAAAGCGCTTTTCTATTTACTCGACATTTGTCATCCTCTCATCATCTGCAATATAGTGAATAATCAGAGAAGACAAATGCATTATATGAACACTATTTGTGCTGTTTCTTATCAGCGAGACAATTGCACATATTGTCTCTTGTAGAATTTGTAACTTGCTGCATTCTTTCATTGGCACATTTGCCTTTCAAAGCTGCTTAAAATTCTGTCCAACATCTTGCCTTTCAGAGGTCCTGCCTCCATTACTCATCAGGCCTCTGATTTCCCTTGGGAGACATGGTTAAGATTTGGCACAAGTATTGAGGGGCAAAATAACAGCAAGATTGTGGTGCCATGTTTGATATGGCTTCCCACCGCATTTTTACCTTCTTCCCACCTACTGAAGCTGGACTGAAGTTTATTGGGCATTTCCGTTACATATTGTTAGCCCAGTGGCATTCTAGCTGCAGTTATCTCTTCCATGAAGTATGAAATATGAAGTAATCCAATATTTCATCAATCACTCCTTGTTCGAGAGGAAGCAGCCTGTCCCTTACATTTGCCACCTATTCCTCTTGGTTCTAGTGGATGCAGATCTCAGGATTTCAGTCTTGATCCAGAGAAAGATGCTTAGAATATCTCTACAAGAGCTATCCTGAATCAAGAGATTATGTGAGGATATCCGTGCACCACACAATTTATCTGCCATCTGAAATTACCCAAGCATAGCTTACAATATGGGAGGACGACAATATGGCTATTAATCAGAATAGAACTGAAAGGGACCTTGGTGGTCTTCTAGTGCAATCCCATTTAAGGAGAAGACCCTATGTCATTTCAGACAAGTGGCCGTCGTCTTATTTTTAAAGAAACTCCAGTGATGAAGCACCCACTTCTGAAGGCAAGTTGTTCCATTGGGTAATTGTTCTGTTAGGAAGTTTCCCCTTCATTCCAGGATTAGTTTCCATCCAGTTTCTTGTCTTGCCTTCTGGTGTTTTGCAAAATAAGTTGACTCCCTCCTCTTTGTGGTAGCCCTTCCAATACTGGAACACTGCTAACATGTCACTTCTTTCTCTAGACTAGCCATACCCAATTCTTGCAATCGTTCATGTTTTAGTCTCCAGGCCTTTAATCACCTACTTGGTAGAGATGATAGGATGGTGACCCAGAGAGGGCATAGCTTGTCAACTATTTTATTTCATTCTTCTTTTCAAAAGAGGGCCATGATCAGATAGACCTAGGCAGAAGAGTTGACAGAAGCAGCAACTCTAGAGGAAGAAAAGGCTGTTGCTCCTTTTTCTGACACTATCAGCATTATTGCTTACTCTTTAAGGGCCATGCTGATTTCTTTCATCCATCATACCTAAACCAGATTAGAATATACCATTGCACTAATTTCAATTTCTTCTTGTTGGACCATAGAAAATTAACTACTTCTACATGCACTTTTTCTTATTTTTTCCCCAGCATTTTTTTTAGTTTCCTAAAATTATTCCCAATTTTACTTTAAGATGGACTTTCTACCACCTCTTTCTTCAATAACTGGACAATCCTAGTCAATCTTCTTTCTTTATTGGCTACATTTTAGAAAGGGTGCCATTCTACCACTCTTTTTCTTTCAACCCTGGTCCTTCCAAAAGAAACTATATAGGTCTTTAGGTGAGAAAACTACTATTTTTCTAGTGGAATCACCTACAGCCACGGAAAATTAAAGTTAGAAGGAACCTTAGATATAATCTACTCAAGCTCTTGCTCAGGATCTATTAGGCTACCTCTGACTGAACTTTTGTTGTAGTTTAAATCCCCTGGTTCTGGGGCATTATATAGAATAAGCTCATTCCTTCTTCTATATGAGAAACCCCCTCCTCTCTCTCTCTCTGGCAGTTCTCTGAACTCATTTAATTTTTTCATTTTTTCAAACTATAGAACTCACAACTGAGTACCACACACAAAATGCAGTTGTTTTCTAGTACATTCTACCCTGTTCATTTCAGCCCACTGCTCAAACCTGCATATAATTTTTTTACATGTTCTTTTTCAGTCGCACTTACCAAGTTTGGATCAAATTCAAACTTTTTGACTATCAGGAGACAGTTCATCAGTGTGTTGATTTGTCTATGACAAACTGACACTGACTCCTGTTAATTGTAGCCTGTCTATATTTGAAGATTTTGCCCATAAAAAGAGCAAGCTAGCAGGTTTGTAATTTCCTTGGTCTTCTTCCTTCCCTTTTCTGTAGATGGAAATGAATCTGATCCCCTCCAGTATCCTGGGACTTCACCAATTCTCAAAGATTACTGCAATAATGTTAATTAACTTCAGTGCTGTAATAATCTCTGCTAATTACTAAATACTGTAGAATATAATCCCTTTGGTCAGAGAAACTTGAATACAATTTGTTAAATTTTCTCCTATCACATCATTGTCTTCCCTAAACAGCAGCTTCCTCATTCTTCTATAACAAAATGCCCAGCTAAACTGATTGTCCTTCTGAGAAAAGAGATACAAAATCATTATCTATGGTCACTTCACCACCTCTTTCATCACCAACTTAAACTTTGCCTTTCTAATATATCCAAAGACCCCCCTTTTTGTTGTCTTTGGTATGTCGCACAAACCTTAATTCTCAACTTTAGTCTTTTCTTCCCACTGAAACCTTCTGCATTTTAATTGTATTTTATGTAACATTCTAATTCCTATAGTATATGTTTGGAATTTGCATCAGTTTTAAAGCAGTTGCCCCTGGATTTACAGGTTTTCTTAGGCATCCATGATACAATGCCACAGGATTCTACATTTATGTAGTAAGCAAGCACTATTCAAATGAAGACATTTCATAACACAACTTTGCATATCATGTGGTTTGAAATGAATAAAAGTAACTAATGAGTGAATTGGTCACACTATGCTACAAGCTCAAAGTGATTAAGTAATAGCCCTTTCCTCTCTAGATAACTGTCTTATTTTATTAGAGAAGGGTACAGATGTAATTAACCAAAGAATAGCCCTAAAGAGTCTCTTAGTCTAATAAATGACAGATGTAATAGAAAGTATGTTGACTGTTAGAGAATTCATGTCTACAGTTATCTGGGAGACATTATATAGAAATTATATACATAATGCTTTCCATTTCCATCTATACAGGTAGTCCTTGACTTAGAACAGTTCACTAATGAGTTTTCAAAGTTAAAACAGCACTGAAAAAGTGACTTATGATCATTTTTTACGTTTATGACCGTTGCAGCATCCCCATGGTCATGTGATCAAAATTCAAACATTTGACAGCTGACTCATATTTATGAAGGTTGCGGTGTCCCAGGCCATTTGATCACTTTTTGCAACCTTCTGATAAACAAAGTCAATGGGGAAGACAGATTCACTTAACCGTGTTACTAACTTAACAACTGAAGTGATTCACTTAACTGTGTGAACAAAAGTCATTAAACAACTCTCTTGCTTATCAACACAAATTTTGGGCTCAATTGTGGTTGTAAGTTGAGGACTATCTGTAGAAATCACTACATATAGCTATTTTATTTGTATCACTTTTATCCAACAGTCATATTAAGAATATCCAGTACTGTAAATCATATAATCATGCAATATATAAATACCCTCCTTGTACCGTGCAATATAAAATAAACATGACCATCCTCCCCACACTTAACCAATAAGTTTTATAACCATTTCCTGCTTGAAGCTATTGTGTAAAAATAACAGTATAGTATTTGTTTTAAATCCAAGTTCTTACTATTTATATTTTGCCTGCTTCTTTTGCTTCTCCTATTGTGCTTCATGTGATTTAACACAGATTCCTACATTCTATTTAACTCAAACCATCTCAATATCTTTTTGTTCTCAAGGAACAAATGTTCTCTATCTTCTGTAACTTATTTTTTCATCACTCCATACTTACACTGTAGTTAAACAAGTTTACATTTAACATGGTTAGGATCTTACTATTAAAATATCACCAAGTATTCTTTAATGTACATAGATTTCACACATGCAAACTTGCACAGAAAAACTCATACATAGTCTGAGTGCTAAAGTGATGCTAAACCTAAATATATCTCTTGAAGAAAAATTAACTTTAAAAATAGACCAGAATGATGTAAATATATTTTAATACCAAAACTAAGCTTCCCATCTACTCTGAGGTTTTCAAATAAATAGCAAAATCAATGGTTAGACCCCTTTAGATACTCTTAAAGTAACTGTGCAGAAACTAGGACCATTTTGCACTCAAACACATCCAAAACAGTTAAGAACATACAGTAATAATGCACTAGGAGAGAAGTCCCACTACAAAGGACAGATACCAGCAATTTCTGAACAGATCATTAAATGATGGTGTCTAATAACAAGAAAAAAACCCACAGCTCTAGGATCATGCCGTGTAAACATGAGAAAGCAAAATGTGCCCTTTCTTCCCACATTAGCAAGACTCCAACACAAAAAAAGTTCTACTGAAGTTCAAGGATCATTTCATCTACTGGCTTCAGCAATCAGATGTTGTTTCTTGTGAGCACAAGAAACATCCAGAAGGCAATCTAAATATTCTGGTTTAAACAGAAGCAAGCTATCAGTTTGAGAAATCAGCTGATGCTTCTTTAAGTCTCAAACCAGAATGCTATAACTGTTATACAAGAACTTTAGCCATGCATATATTTTACCAAATATATATTTTGGTATCTCCCAGATTTAATGTGTGCTTATATTCAAGAACAGATCTTTTAAAGTATATCAAAATATAATAACCTTCAAAATCTGCCATTAGATATTCTAATGTGTGATAAGTCAAAGAAGAAACTCATTGTAAATGTATAGCAATATATAATCAAACAAAGACACTGCAATGTTTTCTGATAGACTTAGTTTTAAGAGCATTGCTTGACTGCATTTTGGTCTTCCCTGTCCTTTTCAATGTTTGGTTTTCAGCTGAGTCATGGTAGTGGTTAACCTTTCTTCCAATTTATGATAGATTACAAATGGGGAAGAACTACTTCTTCCACAATGAGTTATTTAAGTCTGCATACTCAGCCAATTAAATATGGGAATTAAATTGAAAGATTTGCTCCAATAAAATCAATATGGTTAAATGTAAAATTATGTTCCACTGTAGTGCATACATTGCAACACTGAACAGAATAAACAAAATGCAAATGAATCACAAAATACATAGCATGTAATGAATGAGTGATCAGTTTTCAATTTTCAAGGAAAGCTACATAGTCAGTTAATCGAGCCAATTGCTGTTCATTAGGAATTGGTGGAACTGGAGCAGGTTCTACAAACAAAGCAGAAAACATGATGAGAACAGAAACTACATTATTATTTCCATCCTACAAAAAGATAACAAGCTGTACTTTTGGAGGCTGTAGATGTATCCTCTGACTCCTTCTGTTGTTTCTGAATGATTTGAATAGATCAAAATTTCGTTCTTGGCCACAGTAAATGGATAATTAACAAATCCTTCAAAACCCTCACCCACATTATCATTAGAAAGTCTACAAATACTAAGAATTTAATGCTCACTCTTAGATATTTTATAATTTTTAATACAAGATCCTGAACAGCATCAAGATACTAAGACGCCAATATAGGAATGTGAGCGGTATTAAAAAGAAAAACACCCACTGGTTATGTGCTCTGTAGCACAAGGGAAATATTTCAGCTTCAGAAGCTTCCACTTCTGCATAAACTGAGTAGGCTTCAAATTCCTACATATAACCTTGTGCCATGTTAATTTATTAAACAGACACAAATACAATGCTAGAACATTTTTAGACAGCAAGGATATAAAATATTAATACATTTATTTATAAAATGTATATCCTATCCTATCCACAAAATAACTCTAGGTGGTTCACGGCATGCAATAAACAGTATTCACAAACCTTTTTTTTTTTTTTTTTTGAAAAAATCATACTTGCCCTACAGTGCCCCAACATCTCATCAACTCCATGAGTTGCTGAACTGATTTCATTCTTAGCCCTGTGCTTGGGGGAAAAGCCAGGTCTTGATGACCTACTGTAAGCCTAATATGATACAGGCCCTCTGGACGTCCAAACAGGGGGAGGCTGTTCCAAAGGACTGGAGCAGCTACAGAGACAAACCTGATATATGCATACCTGATAGTGGGTGAAACCTATTAAACGTAGGCTCCTGAGGACCTGAAATATATAACAGCAAAACCCATCTATCAAACAAACACATTATTAGAGGTTTTGGAAATTTATAATACAGAACTCCCCATCACCACCACTACAACTCAAGGTTCCTTTTGTTTAAAAGAGAACATAAAAAGTAACACAAATGATACAGAAGAAAACAGAAAAAGACAAAAAGAAATAGTAAATATGAGCATGATTACAAAATCTCTTACCCTATTATAAAAAAGCTCACTTTTTTCTATTATCCCAGTATTTTTCTAAACATCAAGTAAGTGCAGATTTTTTCTGTCTCATGCAAGTCTATAAGGAATTTCCAATCAGTCATAAATATATTTTCTGTAAATTAATCCCAAAAGTTTTCAATTATACATTGTCTTTAAAATCTAAATTAGTGCATTCATTTGTATCCAATTTTTATTGCTTGTTTTCATGTCCATCATTCATAATGGAAAGTTTCTTCATGTTGTTCACAATTCCAGCAAAGATTCTAAATACTCCAATTTATCTACAGCAGGGGTCTGCAACATTAAACGCTCAAAGAGCCATTTGGACCCGTTTCCCACAGAAAACACCGGGAGCCACAAAACCTGGGTGGGCATGACCAACTCAATGTCATTCACTCCCACCAGTCACATGACACTCCCCAGCACCTACCCAGGTTTTGTGGCTCCCGGTATTTTCTTCATCTCTTTTCTTTCTCCCTCTTTCTCATCTTTCTCCCCCCTTCTCTCATCTTTCTCCCTCTCTCTCATCTCTTTCTCCCTCTCTTTCTTATCTTTCTTTCTCTCATTTCTCTCTTACATCTTTCTCCCTATCTCTTTCTCATCTCTATATTTCTTTCTCCCTCTTTCTCTCTCATCTTTCTTTCTCCCTCTTTCTCTCTCTCTCCCATGCGTCTATCTGTCTGTCTGTGTGTTCCCTTGCCTGCCCTAAGTAGAGAAGGGCAACGGATGGAGACTCGTTCCATATTCCAGAGCGGGAGCGAAGCGCCCCTCTACTTGCCTCTTTTTCCAGCCCTTGTTGGTGCTATGAGCAACTCAGCCGCTGGGGAAGACGCAAAACTTTTCTCTGCCCCGAGACACTGACCAGGCTGGCTGCAGCCAATGCTCCACATCGTAATGGGCTCCAGGAGCAGGAGATGCAGTCTCCCCTATTGTGAAGCTTGCTAAGTTTAAGTGTGAGACGCTGCAAGAGCAGCAAGCAGCCATGGAGGTGGTGAGAGCAGCGGCATCAGCCGCAGCTGGCACAGCCACTGCCTCGGGGCACAGCGAAAGTCGTGTGTCTCCACATATTCCTCTTGCCACCTCCATGGCTGCTTGCTGCTCTTGCAGTATCTCACGCAGCACACTTACATTTAGCATGCTTCACAATGGGGGAGACTGTGTCCCCTCCTCCTCCTCCTGGAGTCCATTACAACGTGGAGCATCGGCTGCAGCTGGCCCAGCCAGTGTCTTGAGGCAGAGAAAAGTTGCACATCTCCCCCAGCGGCCAAGGTGCGCACAGCACCAACAAGGGCCAGAAAAAGGCAAGTAGAGGGGAGCTTTGCTCCCACTCTGGAATACAGAATGAGTCTCCATCCATCGCCGTCACCCTTCTCTTCTCAGGGCAGGCGAGGAGTGAGTGGGAGGGGCGGGGGCAGCCAGTGGTGGGATCATCTGACAGGGAGCCACAGGAGAGGGCCCAAAGAGCTATATGTGGCTCTGGAGCCGCCATGTTGCCGACCCCCGATCTATGGTGACAAAAAACAATGATACATCCTTTTATCAAAATGATCTTCCAGGTTAGAACACAATGTAAATTTCAATCCCTTGAACCATATATTTTCCCACGGATCCATTTGTAGATTGTAGCCAAAAAATTTAGCTCATTTTACCATGCATTTTTTCACTTGTTCTTTTCTTTCATATTTCAACAAAAAAACTAAAATAAACAAAAGAGGAGACAGCAGGCAACGTTGTCTTGTTTCTATTTCTAGATTGGTTTAGTTAAATCTCCATTAGCAATTATTTGTGCTATCTGTAAAATATAAATCAATTTCATCCATTTTGATAAAATTCTCTCCAAACTTTGTATATTCCAGAACTTTAAACAAGAGAATCCAACTCAAACTATCAAAAGCCTTTTCTGCATCTAAAAAGTTTAATGCAGTTTGTTTTTCATTATATTGTTCCAAATATTCCAGAATATTTAACAACGTCATTTAGCCATCTTTTAAGTAAAAACCCACAATAGAACATAGAATAATAGGTTGAAAGGGAACTTGGAGGTCTTTTAGTCCAATCCCCTGGTCAAGGCAAAAGACCATATTCCCTCCTGGGCAATGGTTGTCCAGTCTATTCTTGAAAACCCCCAATGATGGAACTCCAGGAGGCAAACTATTCCACTGAGTCATTTGATTCTCATGACTGATTCAATAATTCTTTCAGAATTATTTTCAGTTTTTCAACTAAAAATGTTGTAAACAATTATTATTAATTATCCAATAATGATATTGGTCTGTAGTTTCTTGCAAAGTCAAATCTTGTCTCTCTTTAAGTATTAATATAGCAAAAGTCTTCCCAAGTATGTGGCATCTTTCCTCCTTGTAAAATAGAATTGTACTTTGAAGTGGTTGTAAGTGTTCAATACTCAAAACACTCTAATAGAGACTCAATAACCCAACTAGTGAGGCACCTCTCCTAGTTTACTTTTTTTAATAGCTTCTGAAATTTCTTGTTATAAGAGCCCATTCATAATTCATTCTTCTGTAACGCTCAGTCATTTTGCGTTCTGAAATATATCTTTATTTTCTCCACTGAAATATGTTCTCTACATAAATTAGAATACTGACGAAATATTTGTGTATAGCCATATTATCCATTAATACAGTATCTCCTTCTTGTAATTTTAGCATTATTTTCTTTCTCTTTATAGTTTATAAGCCAATCACTTCCTTGGTTTATTCGCAAATTCAAAATTTCTTTTTTCCATATAGTTCCATTTTATTTCCTTTCTCTTATTGCTAACATGGATACTTGTTGCTATAAGATCTTAATTTGTTCAGAAGTACTTATATATCTTGTGGTTTTCTTTCAATCTTTTCTTTTTATCTCATCCAAAATATTTTGTATTTTCTCTGAAAAAGTCTTTCGTAAGATCTAATATCTCTACCTTGGAAATTTTAGTAGCCAAATATCTTGAAATCCAAATCATGTCTATTCTTGAAAAGGATCTGTGTCATTCTGAAAAATAAGTGTACTTTCTTGTATTGCCATTCTTCTATCTTCATATATCAACCAACCTTGAATTGTCTATCAAATCAAAGAAGACTTATGGTAATTTGCCTTGAGTAACTGTAATATTTTTCTCAGAAATCCTATCCAATTTGGGGGGGGGGACGGGGACGGGGACTACTCCACTCCAATCCCCAATCAAACACCAAATTTCATAAGAAAAATCTATTAGTCTCTCATTAATCAGTTTGTAAAAAGTCACTTAACTCCTCCCCAAAGGTCTTAAGCAAACTCTACAACCATGGGATAAAAGAAAAGTGAGTTGGGCTGTTAACTTAATACAGAAAGCAAAATAGAAATAATAAATTAGAAATAATAAACTTATAAATTATGAAAATGTGCAAGTTGGATCTACTGTATGTTCCAGTCTATGCTGGTAGCAGTACTTTTAAATTTATTTATAAACTCTCTGAATGTGCAATGAGGTTGTGAAGGTAATACAATAAAAATACTAGGATTTTACTCCTAATAAAATAAAAAAGGTTTTGTTAGAAACAAACGCAATTCAAAATGCAGAATGCTTGTTGTAACAGACATAGCCCAGTCATCTCAGATAGTTTGAAGAACAATTTTTAGCAAAGAAATAAACCACATTACAGGCCTTTATTAGTATCAATATAGAATTTAAATTTAAACTAGCAAAAATGACTTAATTTGACAACTTAAATGGTATTCAAAATTGTAACATTTAATTGTAACTACATTTCACTCAATTCAGGCATGTCAGTTAAGGTCACTGAAAAATATGTTCAACTGAGTCTTTATTGCCAAGAACCAGACAGAAAAAGCAAGCTGAGGCACTTCCTGTTTATTTCTATTTAAGCGTTACATTCTAAAATATCCATTTAATTAAAACATCCTGCACCATTCAAATAAATCACTAGTTCATTTATTTGACATGACACCTTACGAGTATCACCCCACTATTTTAAACATTTGAAAGAAATGCTGGCATGTAAATACTAATTGCATTTTCAATTGTGTGCAGCAAAGGCAGGCAAGCAATGTTAAGTTATTCTGAAGTGTCACCTCCCTTCCCTTTCCCTCCCCCTTCCACAAATCCTTGGAACTAGAGCTCCACCTACCTGGTTTTTTAGGCATAACCATTCGAGTTGACAAATCTGCTTGCCATCCCTGATCAAGAACTCCTAAAATTGTAATATAGTTCATTAGCTATAATTAGTTTCATACACATGCTTCAATATGGAAAACACTGGATGAGATTAATTTCCTGATTTGTTTTTATTTCAGTGTTTTTTATTCTTGTTACATTTCCATTTCCTATAAAGTGAACTATTAATGTTCGTTTTCCTTTTATTCAGCCGTTTACCCTTTAACAGTAATATAGCAATAGCACTTAGACTTTTATATACCACTTCATAGTGCTTTACAGTCCTCTCTAAGTGGTTTACAGTCAGCATATTGCCCCCAACAATTTGGGTCCCCATTTTACCCACCTCAGAAGGATGGAAGGCTGAATCAACCTTCAGCCTGGTGAGATTTGAACTGCCAAACTGCAGGCAGCAGAAGTAGCCTGCAGTACTGCACTCTAACTACTGCCCCACCATGGCTCTTATAGTAAGTGAACTAAGCACAAATTTTAGACAACTTACTGTTGCTTTTAAAATTATTTCATACCAGACATAGAAACCAGTTTTGTAATCTTTATCAAAGGAATGAAACAATCCAGTAAAATATTTCTACATCACCACATAAATTGATAATCTTCCAAAAAATCAGCAAAGCAAAATTGTAAGCAATTCTAAAAATGTGCATAGCTTTAGAAAAGCTGTGATTCATTTGTTTAGAAAATATAGTTGTAAACTGAAAGTCTTGTAACACAATTCTAATAAAATCCTTGTTTAGCGACTGCCTCAGATACTGTCCACTTTTGCAAGAGGTGAAAAAGTAACCCTGACCAATCGTCTCATGTATGACCTTCAGAGATCTGTAAAGCAAATGAAAGCTGACGATCGTAAGCAGTTTTACTTAGTGACTGTTTTGCTTAACAACCGTAGCTTATCTGGTCTCAACTGTGGTTGTTAATCAAGATTGTATTGATTTAAAACTGAACACTCAATTTCAAAGATGCATAATAATATTAAGGTAAAGGCATGACTATTATTTGACAAGGGAAAGTTATAACATAAAATCACACCCCCCCCAAAAAAAAACAAAAAAACATAGAGAGCAGCATTTAGAGAACCGGGTGTCTGAGCTACAGGTGTCTAAATATATTGATACAAGTTCAATGTTGAGTATATGCAACATTTATTTGCATCTCAGGTATTTCAGTACCTTTTACTGCTTCTTCTACAGGAAGTCCAACAAAGGCTGCAAAGTCATCTGCACTTATGGAAGGATATGCCCGAGAGACTAGTCCAAATGCTCGCCGCCTCGTTGCATCTATTGGAGAGGTAATTAATGAAAAGCTAGCTTACCAAGGATAGGAAAATACGTTGTGTTCTTAAATAAGTTTCTCTTGAGAAGAATCGGAAATGTGCACATGGGAGATGTTTGGTTAGATATAAAGTCTGATTCCTACAAACAAGCAATGACCCTTTATGTACAAAGTATCCTATCAAAATACATGAAAAATGTATTTTACTTCAACATTTGCTTTTGATGAACTATAATCAAAAACTTAAAGAATTAAATACTGAATTCCAATTTATAAAGCATGTCGATCTCAACCAAACTTCACATTTCTTATGTCATATATTATATCAAATTAAGTAGCAGTGGCAGCAATCACAGCTGAAAATGACAACATTTCTCCTGGGAACTGGTATCAGGGTTTTGGAAATGGAGGAACCTGTCAAGATATATTTATCAATGAAGGTGAAAATCTGTTAAGCATGGCTCCAAAACTGAATAGAATAATGATATCATGGTCTTCATGACAGACAAGTTTTTGTTGGCTTGTTGAAAACGGATACAGTATAATTCAAATGTAAATTCTCTAACAAATGTTCTATCAAATGTTGCATACATTTACTTTGCCAAAGTACAAGTTGAACTTTCTGCACAAACCTCAGCTTGCATTAACCAATATATCATTATATCCGAGCGGAAATTCTGTTAAAGGTAGTCTCTTCTTAGCAGAGTAGAAGACATGAATAAAAAATAATTCAGAAACAATACTTGTTCTTGATGCAACTTTGGGTGTACTTTTTCACATTTCATTCCGCAATCCTTAATCTGACAATAACCATCTTCCCAGGAAATCATCCAGCTCAAAGCTATCAATGTAATAACTTTGGAGGAAAACCTATTATTATCACCATTTTTTAATTAAACTTATATGCTGCCCATCTCACCAAAGGCAACTCTATTACAATATACATCTATCCAGCAGCATATATTGAAACCATAACCTATTATCAGATTAGTAATCTATTAGATTACTCCTTCTTAAACTGTGCATGTAACTTTTCTTTCTTCACTCCACTCCACACCTCTCCTCTCCTTTCTAGAACCCATTTCCTACATCAACCAGCCTCTTTTTGTTAGCTGGTTTGACTAATTCCTGAAGGCAAAACCCTTAAAAGGTAATAGAGAAGGAAGCATGGGACAACCCAAGCCATTGTTTTTATTTCCTTTCATGGTTAATAATATGCACAATTTTAACTAAGAAATGTATACCTTTAAGTGCTTCCATAATTGGCTGAATAGATTCAGACCACTGATATGCATCAATTGTTGTATAAATTCCAGGGAAATCTCTTTGCCAGATTCGCTGCCCTACTGCCCAAATTGCACCAAGTTCAAGATTTGCCTGCAAAGAAAGAATTGAGAATAAAATTGCAGCTGTTTGACAAAACAAATATGCTTATAGTTATACAGAATATTTTGGCACTCCTCTCCAGGCCTGTTGCCATATCTAGGATTTAAACTCAGTTTTAATTTGAGAAAGGTGTTATTCAAAGAAATATTCAAGAAATATAAGGCATATTCAAGAAAGGCATATTCAAGAAATATAAGAAACCTGATATATTTCAGTGTCCTGAACTACAATTCCCACCAGTATTGGCATGCCCAATTATATTATACATACTATTATATTGTATTATTTTGCACATACTTAATATAGTCCTTAGCATTTTATAATAATGTAATAAAGTTGAAAAAGCAATGTTTAATAACATGGAAGTTCGGATTCACAAGTGAGGCAATCATTCCACTCCAAGATTAAGTTCTACTAACCACAACCGGCACAACCTGTTGAATGGAGATATCAACAAATCTTGTTTTTTTAAATTAAGAATCACCTCCGTTATGTCATTCATTACATCCATTGCCACATTCTGCAGCTATTCCCTCTTTGTCCTCATCAAGATAGTTGGCGGGATATCCTAAGATTATATTTCAGTTGACTAAATCTAAAAAAAATGGGTAACTAAAAATAACAAATAATTAAGTAAAGAAAAAACGAAGAGTAAAATATATTTAAAAACTAACTTGAGCTGCTGAAGAGGGCTAAACCTGCTGCTGGCTTTGCTGCCACATTTTTTAAAAAGCCCTTTACTTTTATCTGGCAGCAGAGTTAATTTTTTTCATTAGCTGATGTTTGGACTACAGAGAATTTTATTTTGCAATCAGTCTAGTGAAATATTAAGAAAAAGCACACAATGTTGTGCCACTGCAATCATTATTCATGGGTATGACCCATGACAGGGACAGATCCTGACATACATGCCAATATATTGTTTTAACTGCTGTTTGTTTTAAAGTACTTTTAAAGTACTCTGATCTGATTTTCATGGCAACTTTGATCTGATTATAGTGCAAAAAACCCCCCTCAACGTGCACATTCTGTAACATTCTGATTGCTGTTGTCCAATAAATCATTTCTAAATCTCATTATTATTAATATTAATGTTAAACATATAGGCTGCCTGATTCTGGATAATAAGTCTTGAAAGTTACAAATAAAAATGTTAAAAACAAGAAAAAATGCAAGAGACAAAAATGAATAATAAGGAAAACAAGAATGATTTAAAAACAACCAGATGGGTATAAAAAGGAACAAAGCCAGACCATCCAAAGGGGCTTCACTCACCCTCACTGGGTGAAGAGCTAGATTTTCAAATCCTTTCCAAACATCAGCCAAGTCAAAGGTATACAGATCTCAGGAGAACTTTCATTTCAGAGGGCAGGCAATGCTACAGAGAAGGCACATTTCTGGGGTCCTGATAGATGGCATTGTTTAACTGAAGGAACCCAAAGGATCAAATTGGCCAGCAGATACTGTGGGATCCTATAGTCCCTCAAGTAACTGGGCTCCATGCCATGTTGGATTTTATAGGTAATGACCAAAATCTCACATTGTATCTGGAAGCAAACTAAGAACCAATCAACTTGTAAAAGAGGTGGTACTTGGTTACATGTTACCAAAGTATGCCCATCACTGCCTGTGCCACTACATTCTGGACCAGCTGAAGCTTCTGGGTGGTCTTTAAGGACAGCTCCACAAAGAATGGGGCACAGTAGTTAAGCCATGAGATGACCAGAGCATGAATGACTGTCTGAAGACCTCCCATCTAGGAAACAGCACAACTGATGCGCCTGTGCAAAGGCTTTCTTGGCCATAGCTGACACTTCCTGGACTGTGAGTCCAGGAAGACTCAGATTGCACAAAACCCTTAAGTCAATAAATGTAACTCCATCAAAGGTAAGAAATGGAATATTCCCAGATCTTAGCATGCCAAACATCCATAGCCACTTGGTCTTGGTAGTATTGAGTTAGAGACAGTTGCTCCCATTCAAACTCACATAGCCTCCAGGCACTTGGCCCATCCACAATCAAAATATATAGTTGAGTATCACCAGTATGCTGAACCCTAAACCAGCAGATGACCTCACCTAGTGGTTTCATGTAGATGTTGAAAAGGAAGGGAAAGAATAGAATCCTGCAGCACCCTATAAAGGAGGGTTTGGGGAGCAATAACTATTCCCCAGCAACGTTGATTAGAATCACCCCTGAGGAAAAGAAGGCAACCACTGTAAAACTGTGCTCCGACCCACTTAAAAAGGTACCTTGGCCGACAGTATCAAAAGACAGATTAAGGAACACAAAGATGGATGCACCACCTCCATCCCAATTCTATCACAAGTGCAACCAAAACTATCTCAGCACTCACCTGAAAACAGACTGGAATAAATCTGGAACAGTTTCTCAACCTTGGCAACTGTAAAATTTCAACTTCCAGAACTGAACGCTTGCTGGGAAAATTTTGGGAGTTTATTTATCTTTAGTAAAAGGCAAAAGATTTATACGATCTGAAGAGAAACCAGAGTATATGTGGGAAAATTCTGGGAGTTGGAAGTTCTTGGATCTTAAATTTACCAAGACTGAGAAACACTAGTTAAGATAATTCACTTCTTCCACAATTCACCCACCACCTTCTCAACAATCTTCCCCTCCATTTTTAGAAAGTATAGCTCAGTATTCAGACTAACACAGCTGAACTGAAACCTACAATTCTTAAAAAGAAATTATAAACATTTGAATAAAAATGCAAAAACAATAGTGTTCCCAAACATTAAGATCACTAGGAGCAAAACTTTGTATTCAGCATACATTTTTAAATGATAAAAATGTAGTTTGGGGAAACATGGTTCTGAGAATACTGCTTTAGTATTGATAGCATTGAAAAAATACTTACAGACTTAATAGCAGTAGGAATTCTCTTCCATAGATAACGGGCATTATTCCTAATAAAAATAAACCAGTGATAAGGACATTTTTAAACGAAATCTATTTAATAATGTTTTTCTACTAGACGTTTCCAGCTACATCCCTCTGAGAATACATCAATATACACTGCACATACATTTCAAAGGCAAAAGAACACAGATTTCATACTGTTTGTTTGTACCTATCATCAGAGGTGAAATCTAGCCGGTTCGCAGCAGTTCACACGAACCGGTAGGGAAAATTTTGATTGTTTCAGAGAACCGGCAAATATCACCTCTGGCTGGCCCCGCCCCTGCCC
>JANHFL010010287.1:246293-258745 GCA_032468155.1 Oxyrhabdium leporinum | reverse complement strand
GCTTTATAGAGTGGTATTAGTACCTGACTTGATCTTGATTGTATCCCTCTGTTAATGCAATTTAGGATTGCATTGGCAATGCATCCGTTTCCATCCTTTGCTTCTTGTCCAGCCTTCTGGTGCTTTGGAAAATAGATCGATCCCCTCTTCTTTGTGGCAGCATTCCCAAATTTTCCAAGTTTTTCAAAGGGAAAGCTCAGACTTGTAAGATTCTGTTACTATGTGCTTTTTCAACATGGTCTAGAGTTTCACTATGGAGTCAGTTTATTGATCTGATCTAGCTTGTAGAGAGAGGGGGAAATTCACATTTAAAAAAAACCCCATGATAGTAAGGAAACTGGTTCCTGTGTTACTGTGATAGAGAGAGATTCCTCTAATTGCACAGATATTTTTTTTCTGATTTGGGTCTTGTTCTTCAAGAAGAAAAAAGGGGTTTGTGGCTAGTTCCTCTTTTCTCCAGCAAAGCAAGGATGTAGTGAATAAAAGTGGATATCCCCTCTATATTTCAGAGCCAGTATTTTTGTCCTTCCTTGCAGAGCAAATATGAAAAGCGATCCGGTTTTCAATACATCTTCCTCAGTGGTGAAATCTAAATTTTTTCACCACCAGTTCTATGGGCATGGCTTGGTGGTGGTGGGTCATGTGACTGAGTGGGTGTGGCCCACTCAACATCACTCAAGGCAAGGTGGAGCATTGGCATCATCCTTTGAGTGACATCAAGTTGGCCACGCCCACCCGGTCACATAACTGATGCTGTAGAGATGGCGATTCTGCCTGCCTGCCGAATGCAGGCAAAAGGTTAGGTGGAAAAAAAGAAAAGGGCAACAGCAATGGTAAAGCCTGGCGGCTGGAGGCTTCTAACGCTGGGAAAATGGTAGAGGCTACAGGATTTTTGCACCACTTTTTGCCGGCGTGAAAGGCCTGCAGACACCGCCTCTTTGTTGGCTGGAACGGAGCCGGGAGTGGCGGCTGGAGGCTTCTTGTGCCGCCAAAGAGGTGGCGGCTGGAGGCTTCCAGCACTTCTTTTTGCTGGCATGAAGGGCCTGCAGCCACTACCTCTTGCCAGCCAGAACTGAGTGGGGAAGGCAGGGAAGACATCGGGGAAGGCAGGAAAGGAAAGTTCTGGGGACTATGGGGGCAGTTAACTAGGCCACATGGGGACACAGGGCAGGGTGGGAAGGGAAGCAAATGGTGGCAGCAGCAGGCAAGCTCCAGGGGCCATGGGGGGGTAGTTGGCTAGGTCACGTGGGTACGCAGCGCCGGGTGGGAAGGGAAGCAAGCGGCGGCAATGGCTTACTTACCCAGGCAGGCGGGCAGGCAGGCAGATCAGGAGCAGTTGGGCCTCAGGCACATCCTCGTGGGAAGGCTTATATAGACTGTTAAGCCTATGCTGGAGTGGGGAGGCAAGATCAAAATTTTTCCTACTGGTTCATTTGAACCGGTGCAAACTGGCTAGATTATACCTCTGATCTTCCTCCTCTGTAGGAAAACCCAGTTGTTTTCTAAAGCCAGATTGCAAGCAGTCCTCGATTTATGACCATTCATTTAGCAACCATTTAAAGTAATAACAGATCCAAAACAAGTGACTTATGACCAGTCCTTCCACTTAGAGGTGCAGTATCCCTGTGGTTGTGTGATCAAAATTCAGGCAACCAGCATGCATCATGATGGATGCAGAGTCATGGGGCTATGTGAACACCATTTGCAGCTTCCCCAGTTGGCTTCCAACAAGCAAAATCAATGGAGAACCACGCAATTCACGTAAGGAACACACAATTCCCTTAATGTCAAGATTTGCCTAATAATTGAGGGAAAATGGGTGGGGGGGTGTCACATAACATCTTGGTTAACAACCACAACGATTAATGAATTTTACAATCCCAATTGTGGTTGTAAGTTGAGGACTAGCCATAATGGCTTAGTGTCAGAGGTGAAATCTAGCTGGTTCGCACCGGTTAGGGGGAACCGGTAGGGAAAATTTTGATTGGTTCGGAGAACCAGCAAATATCACCTCTGGCTGGCCCCGCCCCTGCCTACCTGCTCACCGCTCGCCCCGTCCTCTGCTCGCCTAGCCCGCCCATCGCTCGCCCAATCAGTATTCATCTCGCCTCCCCACCCCAGCATAGGCTTAGCAGCCTATATAAGTTTACCAAGCAATTAGTCAATACAGTGTCTCTGCCTGCCTTCCCACGAGGATGTGCCTGTGTCTGAACTGCTCCTGATCTGCCTGGCTGCCTGCCTGCCTGCCTGCCTGAGTAAGTGAGCCGCTGCCGCCGCTTGCTTCCCTTCACACTGGTGCTGTGTTCCCGCGCAGCCTAGCTAGCTGCGCCCCCCCACGGTCCCCGAAGCTTGCCTGCTGCTTGCTTCCCTTCACACCGGCGCTGCGTCCCCGCGTGGCCTAGGTAGCTGCACTCCCCCCATGGTGCGCGGAGCTTACCTACCTTTTGTTTCCCTTCCCACTGGTGCTGCATCCCCACACAGCCTACCTAGCTGCGCCCCCCCCGGTACCCGGAGGTTGCCTGCCTCTTGCTTCCCTTGCATCGGTGCTGCATTCCCGTGCGGCCTACCTAGCTGCTCACCCCCCCGGTCCCCAGAGCTTGCCTGCCTCTTGATTCCCTTGCACTGGCACTGTGTTCCCATGCGGTCTAGCTAGCTGCGCCCCTCCATGGTCCCCGGAGCTTCCCTTCCCTGCCTTCTGCGCTGTCTTCCTTCCTTCCCTACTCCATTCCGCATGCAGTCCCGCCATGTTTACCTGTCTTCTTTGCGGGGAAGGGAAGCAGCTTCTTCCCTTCTTCTCTTTGTGGGCAGAAGAGTTTTCCCCACCCACCACCGCCCAGATGCCCTCACTTTCCCCAAATTCCCCAAGCATTTCTTTGCCTACCTTATTTCCAGCTCCATTGCGTTTCTTTCTCCTTCTCGCCATCTTGTGCAAGGAAACGAAAGTTTCCCTTAAAAAAAGTTCAGTCAATTCCAACTTCTCGCGAAAGGAAAAGATCTCGCTAAGTTGGAATTGATTGAGTGAATTTCAAGAAGGAGAAACGCGATGGAGCTGGAAATGGTAGGCAAAGAAATGCTTGGAGAATTGGTAGATAGCGAGGGCATCTGGGGGGTGGGGGGTGAAAGCTCCGTGGCGTGGGATTGAAATCGTGAAACGGGCAACAGAGTGGCTGGCACGAGGGAAGAGGGCTTTGCCTTTTCCCCTGCTCCTCGTAGTTCCCTCGCGCCGGTCTCTCCTTTGCAGCACAGCGGTCCATCCCACTGAGCCCAATGGTGAATTCCGTGGCGCCTAAGTAGGGGCCAGGTCACCACCCTGCCTGTCCCCAGAGCTTGCCTACTGCGGGGGGGAGAGGAGGGGATTATCAAGGGATAGGATGCGGCTGCTCCCAGCTTGGTTCTGGCCGCCAAAGAGACGGCGGCTGCAGGCCCTTTGCTCCGGCAAAAAGTGGCGCCAGAAGCCCCCAGCCGCCACTCCCGGCTCCGTTCCAGCTGGCAAAGAGGTGATGGCTGCAGGCCCCTCGTGCCGGCAAAAAGCGGTGCCAGAAGCCTCCAGTCACCACCTCTTTGCTGGCGCGAGAAGCCTCCAGCCGCCACTCCCGGCTCCGTTTCAGGCGGCAAAGAGGTGATGGCTGCAGGCCCTTCGTGCCAGCAAAAAGCGGCACCAGAAGCCTCCAGCCGTCACCTGTTTGCCTTTTTTTCCGACTAACCTTTTGCCTGCATTCGGCAGGCAGGCAGCATCGCCGTCTCTACAGCATCGGTTATGTGACTGGATGGGCGTGGCCAACTCTACGTCACTCACAGCAAGGTGCCACCGCCCCACCTTGCCATGAGTGACGTTGAATTGGCCATGCCCACTCAGTCACAGGACCCCCACCAAGCCACGCCCATAGAACGGGTGGTGAAAAAAATTAGATTTCACCACTGCCTATCATGTAGAACATAGGGTGAGAAGGGATTTTGGAAGTCTTCTAATCCAACCCTCTGTCAAATGTTAAAATCTTCAGACCATCCCAGACAAAACACCGTTCAAACTTGAAAATCTCCAGCCAACGAAGCACTCAGTACTTCAACAACCATAATTTATAACTTCTGTTTTTCTATTAACACTAGGGTTTCAGTTACATATTTCCATTCTACAACACAAAAGTTTATGTATTTATCTTGTGTATTACATTCTTATTATGAATTGGTTTGATGTGCATGTTCAAAATATATTGTATTCTGTCTTATATGTGGCATTGTAATGCTGTCATCTACAGTAAGAACTCCAAAATAGCAACAAAAAAAAAAAGCTTCCCAATAGTTGCCAAGAATAACTTATTTGAGTTAATAAAGTAATTATTTACTTGTAAATTTGTGGTAATATGTTGTTCAAGTAAAGGGAAAGATTCTCGCCTTACATAAATATATTTCAATCTATGAAGTAATTTGCTATTTTAATTGTGATGCTTCTGACACAAATAAACAAAACAAGTAATTTGCCTTTCAATGATACCTAAAAACAGTGTGAGCAAATTCAAAATCCTGCTTGTTAACTAGCAAAGGTTCGGTTTACTAAAAATCAATAAAAGTACAGCATACTTCACCTATAGCTACATCATATGCTTTTGCTTTTACAACTTGATTTGGAATTTGGTTTTTGCCAATTAATGTAAATTCATCTAATTCTAAAAACATTATCTGAATTGTGTAAATATGCTTATACATGTCTAACAGGTCCAGACCTATTATTAAAATGTATTACTTACATATCATTATGCAGAAGATACAAAGCCAAGAGTTGAGCATAAACAGGTGATGTTGTTATTCCTCCAGGGGCCTTAAAAAAGTCAACATAAAATTAGATTGTGTCCTATACAAAGCAGTACATAGCTGAGGACAAAGAACACTGATAAAAGCCAATTCCTTCCCTCTGAAAAGAAGGTTTGGGCAGTCAGGTGTTTTCCACAAAGTGCATGATACAGCCCATCTCCACCTCTGTGCAGTAAGAAAACACATTTCAATATTCTTAACTCTCTGGTCAAAATACATCATTAAATACATTTTTATTTCATTCAGATATGACATTAAACATCCTACTCTCAAACTGAGTTTGGAGGACAACCAATTTGCTTTAGGACAGGGGTATCAAACTCAATGCCCATAGGCTGGATCCGGCTTGCAGGGTGTTTAGATCTGGCCACGGCGCTGCCCTGGGAACAGCGGACTGGCCTGTGGTGCCTCTGCAAGCGAAAACGGAACTTGGGAGGGCTGCGTGCAACCCTCCCAAGCTCCGTTTTCACTGGCAGTGATCGGGCCACCAGGCGCCTGACACGAGTGACATTAAGCTGCCCACGTCCACCCTGTCCATGCCCAGCCCACCCCCCCCGAGGTCAAACACAACACTGATGCGGACCTCAATGAAATTGAGTTTGACATCCCTGCTTTAGGACCTACCCATGCCTTTTACAAGCATTTATAATTGTCTTAATTATTCTAATTAACAAAGGTTGATAAAGAAAATGAAAAGAACATTACTGAGGGAGTGTTGAAATACACAGACTTCAATCTGGCAAAGGAGAATAAGACATGTACATTTATGAGAAAGTGGTTATTCATTATTTGCCTCAGCTAATGAAAGGCAAAGTTTTCAAGGAGATAATAAAATACAGGTAGCCTGTACTTACTGTACCACCATTGAGCACAAAATGTATGTTGCTAAGTGAAACATTTGTTAAGTGAGTTTGCCACATTTTATGATTTTTCTTGCCTCAATTAAGTGAATCATTGCATTTGTTAAGTTAGTAACATGATTGTTAAGTGAATCTGGATTCCCCATTTCCTTTTCAGGTTGCAAAAGCTGATCACATAATCCCAGGATACTGCAGCCATCATAAATATGAACCAGTTGTCAAGCATCTGAATTTTGATCATGTGACCATAAAAATGCTGCAACAGTCATTAAGTGTGAAAAACATAATTTTCATAATTAATTTTCATAGCCATTGTAACTTTGAGCGGTCACTAAATGAAATGTTGTAAGTCGAGGACTACATGCACTGTTAAAATTACTGAGGCGTTAAGAGACAGATTACAATTTTCACTAGTGGACAATCATAATACAAATAGTACTCTTTGGAGTCTCTATTTCATACAAAATTCCAACAGAATTAAGCTGACCTGTTTTGACCAGGCCTAGTATTAAATGAAAATTTGTAGAGCTATTTTGGTTGTAGTAACTATGTAAGGGGTGTCAAACTCACGGTGTTACATGACATGTCGCAACTTTTTCCTCCGCTAAAATGGCCGTGGGTGCAGCCAGCGTGACACATCCGGCCTGCGGGCCACGAATTTGACATCCCTGAACTAGTTACTATTTGTAGTATTTATAGTATTTATAACTAAATTTGTCCTTTTTAATGCAGTTCACGCAGGTAGACCACATTTTACGATGGCAATTGGGACCAGGATCACCAGTTATAATATATGACGTAACCACATCACTTAGTGAAGACAATTCTGGTTGCTATTATGACCCCAGGACTGTATGGGTTATTAAGCAGGAAGAGGCAAAAGTCCCAGGTAAGGGGTGTGCGTGCGTGTCTGCATGCACATGCAGGTGTGAGGGGCCAGGAGTTGCTGCTGGGAAATATGAGCCATCCAGCCAAATGGAAGTGCAGGTAGATCAGCAGGAGCCCTGGACGAGCAGGGAGTGGTATGGATGGCACATGCTATGAAGGTGAGTTGCCATGGAGAATGAGGTCCCTGGGATCCATACTCTGTAGCAGGCTCCGTGAGAGAAAAAGTGGCAGAAGTGATTTACAGGACTGACTTGTAACTTTCCCTGGAGGCTTCCCCAATGACTTTACTTACAGGAAGCTGGCAAAGTAATTTGCAAATGGTGATATGATCGCAGGGATGCTGTGACAGCCACAGCTTTGCAGACTAAGTACCTTGTTTTAATTTTAAACAAATGGTTATAACTCGAGGATTACTGCACATATGAAGTCCACTGTGTTTAATGAAGGAAGTGACAGGCTGCAAAATTCTGAGCATTTAACTGAGGGCAAGTCTAATTTCTATAACTAATTTTAATGTAGGTATTATATAAGATGTATGCCACCTGATTCTCAACAACTCTGGGCAGCTCACAACAACCAAGAAAGAAATTGGAATAATATCAATAGAACATAAAGATAAAATGCAACGGATTGTATGGAATCCTGAATCTGCAATGCTTCTGAAAAATCTATTGCTTTCTCCAAATTTAGCAGATTTCCAAGGCTCCCTAAGTGTGAAATCACAATTACAGAATTGAGCTTTTCTCTTCGACATTTTCAATGTCCCAGAGTTTTCCGTTTGCTCTATTGCAACCAAGACATCAACTAACTACCCAACTCAGACCTTTGGGCTTCCCAAAGACCTGCCTCCTCTCCAGCCGGCATTCGCTACGTCCAAGAGCTCGCGTTAAAGTGGTTGAGACAGGAGGGCTGGCGGGAATAGCACGTGCCTGGTACCTCACGTGCCGGCCCACTTGCGCGGCCCAGCGTTCCTGCTCATCCTCCCTCACGCCTCGTTTCCATGGTCGCCACCCCCCCCGCCCCGCCCCCTTTACCTCCAGCTCCTGAGTCTCACACTGCTCCAGCAGCTTTCGGTAACTGAAGGCGCCGCTCGTCGCCGTCATCACCGCCACTGGCATCTTGGCGCCTCGCGCCCGCTTCGAAACAGCTCTCGGCGGACACTGCCCAAACAAGCGGGGAAATGGAAACTTCCGGGAGGCGGGCAAGCATTCGCCCATCCTATTTCCACTTCCGTCCCCGAAAATAAACATCAGGGTCGTCTTCGCCGGATTCTGAGCTCGGTGGGCGTGTCGAACCTGCGTTTGTGAAAATAAATAGATATAGGCAAAGATGGAAGTTAGAGTGATACATTGACAGAACTTCCGGTTTCAGTGGATCTTCCCCACCCCTCTTGATTAGGAAAATGGGAAAGCGTCTTGAAGCATTTCATCAAAATTCCATGGGCAACTATCATGACGGTGATTATGCATTTGTTTCGCTTGCAAAATATTAATATCCAAAGCTATTCCTAGATATATACACGAAAAAGTCCGTGTTCTTTTATTCAATTTTTCAAAACGGAAATATTTCCAAATTGCCTCGGGAAGCTTGTGGCTGACTGAAGTTTCACTCCTGATATTGACTGTTGCGAATAATGATGTCAAAATACAATTGCAATATAAAATAGGGCAGAATGGTGTCGCAAAAAATAAATCTTTTATGGGTATTTTAAAATGTTCTATTACTCAATTATATGAGTAATAGAACATGTGACTTCTCAGGCGATGACTGCACCGGTGCCTGATTTTAATACACAATTCTGCCCCAAGGATTGAAAGACCCGTTTACAATACTCCTTGGTTGCTCAGACTACAGTCCTAATCGTTTAGTACTTCAGGCTAAAGTAAAATTGAAAACTCTCTATTTAATCACTGGTTTATGGCCTACATTTGACTCAAAACTTCGTAATTAATAGCTCGTTCATTCTACAACCCAGTCATTCCAGATATATTTCAATATAAAAAAGTTCAAAATCTTACCTTCAACCCAAGAGGTAGCCCAACCCACCTCACAGGGTTGTTGTGGGAAAATAGGAGACATGAGTACTAGGTATGCTAACTGCTTTGAGTTATATATTAAAAAAGATGGGATAAACTCATTAGATATATAGTATCAGGATCTAAAAATTGAAATGGACAAATCATGGCATAAACTGACCATGCTGGTCCCAGTGCTTATTGGCACACTGGGTGCCATAACATCTTGCAAGGTGATCTGGGAAGAGTTTGAGCCTGTTGAACTTAACGATATGGACAAGGTCCTCTCAGCTGCTAATTTGACCACTTGTGTATTAGGTCTATGTCCTTCCTAGCTTATTAAAACTGCACAGGAGGAGATGCAGGACTGGGTCAGGGTGGTAGTTAACTCTTCGAAAAGAGGAGTGATCCCATCATCTCTTAAAGAGGCAATGATGTACCCCCTCCTTGAAAGACCAATGTTTAACCCAACCAAGCTGGACAGTTTTCACCCAGTTTCCAATCTTCCCTTCTTAGGGAAGATTGTGAAGAGAGTGGCTGCATGGCAGCAGCAGAGGACTTTGGATGGATTATCAAGACTCCATTCAGTTGAGGTTCAGGCCTGGATTTGGGACTGAGACGGCATTGTTCTCACTCATGGATGACCTCTAGTGGGAGCAGGATAGAGGTAATGCACTCACCCTAGCTCTTCTGTCAATGGCATTCAATACCATCGATCATGGTATTCTTCTGGGTCAGCTCTAGGAGTTGGGGGTGAGTGGCACTATATTGTGCTGCTTCTCCTCCTTCCACTGGGGCCAGTTGCAGTCAGAGTTGATAGAAGGAAAGAGATCTGGCCGCTACTTTGTGGGATGCCTCAGGGCTCGATTTTCTTTCCCCTCCTATTTAAGATCTACATGATGCCACTGGGTGAGGTGTTTCTTTGGTTTGGGTGAGATATCATCAGTATGCAGATGACACCCAGCTTTATATCTGAGCCAGGCCCCTTGAATAATGCTGTGGACATCTTATTCCAATGACTGGAGGATGTTCAGGTTTGGATGGGGCAAAGCAGGCTCTGACCCAACCATGGCAAAACAGAGTGGCTGTGGATATTTGGATCTTCTGGAGACAAATTTCTTCCACCTTTAGTTCTGTATGGGGTGGCATTACCCCAGACAGATTGGCTGCACAATCTTAGGGTATTCCTAGATTCACAGCTCCTGCTTGAAAAGCAAGTGGCAACTATGGTTAGGAGAGCCTATGCACATCTTCAGGTAATGTGCCAGTTGTACCCATTCCTGGACCAGGAGACCCTGTTCGCCCATGCCCTTGTTATCTCCCTCTTAGATTACTATAACACAGTCTACATAGGGCTGAATTTGAAGAGTATTCATGGTACAAAATGCGGGTGTATGGATAATAAATAAATAATAATAAATTAACAACCCTACTCTGAGCTTCACTGGCTGCTGGTGCTTTTCTGGGTGAAATTCAAGTTCTGGTTGTCACCTTTAAAGCCTCACGTGGCTTGGGATCAGGTTACTATATATGAAGGATTATCTTTTTGCAAGAGTTTCTACCCATCCAATCTGATTGGGCATGCTGCAGAGCTAAACAATGTTGATAGGTGGGAATTAGAAAATGCCCTTTTTCTGCTATAGCCCCTGCTTTATAGTATATTTTTCCCTTGGAGATTAGAACGGCCCCAACCCTGGTGGCTTTTTGCAAAACTTGGCTATGTCCCCAGACATGGAGCTCGGAATGTGTGCATGGCCCTGTTATTTGGCTTTACTATTAGTTGATTAACCATCATGGTTACTATTTATACTTACTTATTTTGTGGATGTTTTATTGCTTTAATGTTTTTAAATTTGTTTTAATTGTTTTAGAATTTTAGAATTGTAAGCCACTCAGAGTCAGTTGGCTGAGTTGGGTGGCTATAGAAATTCAATGAATGAATGAACAAATGAATGGCCAACAAATCCTGGACTGCACTTAGAGAAAAGCTGTAATGGACAAAATTTCCATCTGTCAATTACAAAAGACCATTCTGCTTAGATCTGCACTTATATTGCACTGAAACATTACAATATCCCAGGTTCTTGGAAAGAACTTGAGGCGTATAAAGGCCAACACCAACTAAATAACTAGCAGTTGTGATTTCACATTTTTGTGTATAAAATAATAGACCAGAAAAATAATGACAAAGAATCATGTCCTTCATCTATACAGTGAAGTTGATGGACTACTTACCAAGGAAAATTGGTGGGCATTACAAATATACCAGACAGTTGAAGAAGAAGAAAGGGCATTGGAAGAATTTCTGAAGGACAGTGAAGAAGTTGCACTGAAGCTAGTATACCAGGAAGGCTTACTGAGAACTGGAGAGACCAAATCAGCCTACAAAAAAAAAACAAATGAAGAATAAAACCAGACATAGCAAGGCAAGGTATTAAAATATTAAGTATATTTTAAAAAATTAGCAGGGAAAATAGATAACAATTTGCTGTTGTTATCTACAACAACAGCAATAGCATTTATACTTTTTATCCCACTTCACAGTGCTTTTACAACCCTTGCTAAGTGGTTTCCATAGCCAGCATATTGCCCCCAACAATCTGGGTCCTCATTTTATCGACCTTGGAAGGATGGAAGGCTGAGTCAACCTTGAGCCCATCAGGATCAAACTGCTGGCAGTGGGCAGAGCTGGCTTGCAATATTGCATTCTAACCACTGTGTCACCAGGGCTTTTCCCAAGACTTGGCAATGGTTAAGCGCAAGAAAATTGAAGAAAGAGACAGAGGAGCTAATTCTGGCTGCTCAAGATCAAGCCTTAAGAACGAATGCATACAATGCGAGAATTGAGAAGATAGCAACAGGCAGCAAATGCCATCTTTGCAAAGAAGGTGAAGAAATAGCTGCTGTAAGAAGGTGGCATACACTGATTACAAACAATGGCAAGACAAAATAGCAACAATGTTGCATTGGAAGATCTATAAGATTTACTGTTTGCCTGCAAGCAACAACTTGGTGGATCACCAAATAGACTATTGATATAAGAAGCTTTGTGCAAAGATCAGTGGCACAATAGAAGACACAGTTGCTGGCTAATAGACTGGGGAGGTTAATATCAAAGAAAGGAATATTTTAAGAAGACTCATTATAACCACTACTGTTTGTCAGTGTATTGACTCTTATATCAACAATCCTGAACAAGGCAGGCCGTGACTATCAAGCATTAGAAACATCTGCCAGGCTCTCCTGCCTCCTTTACATGGATTTGTAACTGTATTGAAAAGCACCATCTGAAACAGAATTGCTGCTCAACACTGTTCATATATACTGTCAAGATACTGCAATAGGTTTGGACTTCACAAATGTGTCACTCTTACCATCCTTACCATCAACAGGAGAAAAATAGTGAAAACTGAAGGAATAAAAATGAAGCAAATTACTGCAGATACCTGGGTATCCTTCTGACTGGTAACATCAAGCACACTGAAGTGAAGAGAAAGTTTAGAAATTAATACATTATAAGAATGAAGAAGATCTTAAAGTCCAAACTAGTGATGGGAATACCATTAAGGCAATTAACAACTGGTCAATTCCAGTCATTAGATACAGAGCTGGAATAGTTGATTGGTCTTAAGTAATAGAAAATGAAGAAGCTAATGCGCTCTGGGACTTTAGAATTTAAGCAGACAAGTACTTGCCATCTGACACCCCAGACTTAACAATTCTTGATAAGAAAGTTGTGTCAGAAGCATCACAATTAAAATAAAATAAATTACTTCATAGATTGGAATGCATTTCTCTCTTTTTTTTTTTACATAAGTTTTTATTTTATTTTCATACAAACAATCTTCTATTACACGGTGTGTCGTCTGGGTACAAATAT
>JANHFL010010287.1:230909-241210 GCA_032468155.1 Oxyrhabdium leporinum | reverse complement strand
GCGCCCGACGGGTGGGGGCAAAGGGGGGGGCGGGGCTTTGGCAACATTTGCAGTATAATATGCACAGACATTTCCACCCCCTTTTTTTGGGGGGGGGAGTGCATTTTATACTCCAAAAAATATGGTATATGAAGACCATGGAAGAGCATGTGAAGCTGGCAAGGGCAGTACTTGAGCAGTTGCATACAGCCCTGTTGTACATGAAGTTATCTAAATGCGACTTCCACAAGAGCAGCCCAGATTCCCTGGGGTATTGCATTTCTCAGGATGGGGTGGAAATGGACTCAGGTAAGGTGAGGAAAATTCTGGAATGGGAGACCCCTTGAACCAGGAAGCAGTTGCAGAGTTTCCTGGGATTTGTGAACTTTTATCTTCAGTTCATCCCCACATTTGCCCAGATAGCTTTGCCTATCATCAATTTCCTCAAGACGGAAGAGGGACTGAAGCCCAAATCGAGTCAGCCACTAAACTGGTCCATTGAATGCCAAGCAGCTTTCAAAAAGCTGAAGCAGCTGTTTGCTGCAGAATGTTGTGTTTGAGGCAGAGGCAGAGGAGGCAGAAGTGGTGCCTGGGTTAACATTGGAGCCTGCGGAAAGCTCTGAGGAGCAAGAGGACTCAGAGCCAGATGCAGAACAGGGCCCATCTACTCATGCTCAGGCAGAGAGAGAGCTGTTTTTGGGGCCTGAGCTGAGCGAAGGGAAGGAACAGCTGGGGCCCGTCCCAGATGTGTGTATATGAGGAGAGGAGAGGAATGGAGGGCGGGGGTGGCAGCTCTTCAGGAAAAGAAGGAGACATTAACAAGGCCCTCCCTGGCTGGAACACAAAGAGGAGGGGTGTGGGAGGCGCCATTTGCTGTAGACAACTGTGCTACAGGAGATTTCCCTCCCTCGGATTTCTTTGCCAGGATTTCTTTGCCAATACCCAGGTAGGTCAGGACTCTTTGTGTTGAGGTTGAAGTGCTAATTGAGTCTCCTTGCGGGGCACTCAAAGACATTGCAATTAGCTCAGATGGTGTGAGCAGAGACTACTACTGCTTATTGAAACATCTAAGGACTTGTTACCTGGAATTTTTTCCATGAACGCAATTTATTCTTGCCTGGTTAAATAAAAGGGTGGTTTCCTCACAAGTAAGCAGTTGAGTAGTACTCATGAAGGCTGGGTCAGAACAGAGAGCCAATTTTGAAACATCCAAACCCAGGTGAGCCTTCTGTGATCCTGTCAGATGCCAGCAATGTGGCAATAGGGGCTGTCTTACACCAGAGAAACAAAAAGGAGGAGCTGCAACCCTGTGCCTACACGTCTCACAAGTTATCTGATACTGAGAGGTGTTGGGCCATCTGGGAGAAGGAGGTATATGCTGCCTGTTGGGCTCTCCTTACCTGGAGGCAATTTTTGGAGGGTACTAAGATTTCATTCAAGGCATGGATGAACCACAAGAACCTGGAGGCATTAAGGACCCCAAGCAAGCTATCCTCTAAGCAGATCCAACGGGCTCAGTATTTTAACTGCTTCCATTTCACCCTTCACTACTTGCCGGGGGGGGGGGGGGGGAGAACTTCCTAGCAGATGTCCTCTCTCTCACATGCCCCAGTACAGAAGTGCCTGAGAGGAAGTAGTTAACTCCATCTTCCTGTCCCAGCAGCTTGCAGTGCCGTTGCTTATGAGATAGCAGAGAACAACCTCTCTGCAGTGGCTGGAGATTTGTTGATGCAACCATTAAAAGATGCCTTGGGGGTGGATGAAGGGTTCCAGAGACATAAAGGTGACTTGATGACAAAGTAGGGCTTGGCGTGGAAGGGGAGTAAATTTTTCAACCCAGCCAGCCAGAGAACTTTGTTCCTGCAGATGATGCAAAACCTGAAGGGCATTTTGGATTTGTGAAAACCTTTCACCTGGTGAAGAGACAGTTCTGATGGCTGAAGATGAAAAAGGACATAGAAGCCTGTGTGTCTAGTTGCCCTGTATATGCCTCCATGAAGCGCCTACCTGGGAAGCCTTCAGGCTTAGTATAGCCAGTAGCCAACCCAACTAAACTGTGAAAGGAGATATCCATAGACTTTATTGTGGATTTGCCTGAGAGTTTCTGGATGACCTTCTTTATTCTTCAACTGGTACCTAAAAGGCCTGTATCCATGATTTTCTCTTTTGCCCTACAGATTTTGATTTGGACAGCATGTATAAAGAGAATGGTCAGTTACTAATCCAAGTTCTTACTCCCTTCCCCATCAGAGGGACTTTATGCAAATCAGCAATAAGCATGACAAAACTTTTTGCTTTGTGCATTGGCTTTGCTCATTTTGGCACAAATTATAAAATGCTAGGTCTAGCGTGATGCCACTCTAGAATGACAATTTTTGGACTGGAACTCCATGATTAAGCCTGTTGACTCCATTTTAGGAAAATAGAAACCTATCTCATTTTGTTGTTGTCATTTCTTGGTCTCTGTTTTGGTGGTACTTGCTGACACAGAAAGGATTAAAGAAAAGTCATTATAGTACTGCAGTCATGTGGATTCAGTTCTTATGGTCATTATTCTGTTTCAGTAAGGACCTCATTTAGTTGTTTTATGTCCAGATTTTCTAAAACATTCAATTGCCACTTGCATCCTTTGGACTAATAACTTTACAAAACAATCCATATAGTTGTCACATACTGTAGTAATTAACTTAGAAAGGCAGGTTCCATCCTGTGGTCCCCACCCCAAATTTCTGGGAATGGAAGAAGATAATGCAGAAGTTCAGAAGAAAGTTGAAACTTCTTTTCTCTTTATATTCAATATCATCCATATTCTGCAGTAGTCTGCTATAAGATAACGAACGTTCGTTGTTCTATGCCACATTCTGTGCTATAAAATCAAGATGTAAAGTCATTATTCCTTAAAAGTTCACGAAAGAGCTAATTGGAAATCTTAATTCAGAATCAATTGTACTAGCATTCATGTGTTTCAAGCATGATAATATTCTCAGATGAAACAGAGTTTAAAAGGCAGCTGTCCAAAGAATGGAGTTGAGTCTGAAATTGAACAGCACAAAATGGCAGATAAAGCACCTGAACATAGGACAAGAAGAAATGGATGGAAACTAATCAAGGAGAGAAGTAACCTAGAACTAATAAGAAATTTCCTGATAGTTAGAACAATTAATCAGTGTAATGACTTCCTCCAACACTGGAAGTTTTTAAGAAGAGATTGGACAGCCATTTGTCTGAAACGGTATAGGGGGTTGGACTAGAAGACCTCCAAGGTCCCTTCCTGCTCTGTTATTCTGTTAGACACAGTAATTTGGACTGTCATCGAGCTATTTTTGAAGCAAACACACTTTGTGGTGTGTCTGAAGATTCCTTCCATCCTCACCAAGATGTTTGTGCAACATATCTACCTACTACATGGGGTCTCGAAGTGCATTATCTTGGACTGGGAGTGCAATTCCATGCAAAGTTTTGGCAGGAATTCTTGAAAATGATAAGATCCTTCCAGTGACTTAGCTCCCCCTATCATCTGAGTACCAATGGGACAGTTGAAAGAGCCAACTCATTAGTAGAGCAACCCAGCAGACTTACCGGGCTGAACGCCTGCCTTTCACAGAGGTAGCATATAACAACTCAGTGTACAGCTGTACAGGTTTTATTCCTTTCAAAGTGGCTACGGGGACTGAGTTTGTGCCCACAGGAAGCCCCATCCTCAGTGTCATTAGCTGATTGGATGGATATGTTAAAAGACATGTGGCCCTTTGTGTGTGAGACACTGTATAAGGCTAGGAAA
Source organism: Oxyrhabdium leporinum (assembly GCA_032468155.1). Classification (NCBI taxonomy): domain Eukaryota; kingdom Metazoa; phylum Chordata; class Lepidosauria; order Squamata; family Cyclocoridae; genus Oxyrhabdium; species Oxyrhabdium leporinum. Next base: position 237,450 of record JANHFL010010287.1, on the reverse strand, counting down.
GTTCAGAAAAGGCAAGCAGTTAGGAATAGAGACCCCAGCAAGAGTATAAAGTGGCGGATAAGGTCTATTTGTCAACTAAATACCTAAACCTGAGGCAACCTTGCAAAAAGTTGGGTCTCAAATACATGGAGCCTTTCCACTTCGTCTGAATCATAAATCCAGTGACGGTGGAGCTGAAATTGCCAAGAAGCCTCAAGCGAGTTCATCTGGTATTTCATTGCAGGTTTCTAAAACCTTTTCGGGGATTTTGCTTGAGGCCAATCAAGGAACCACCTCCTCCTCCCATCCTAGTAAAGTAGCAGAGTAGCACTATGAGATCAAAAGGATTCTCGACTCCAGATATCACAAGGGAAAATTACAATACTTAGTACTATGGAAAGGCTACCCTTTAGCAGACGCTGAGTGAGTTTCTGCCCCAGATGTTAGGGCAGTGAGGTTAGTTAAGAAGTTTCATACGAAGTACCCTCAGCAGCCTCAATAGCAGAAGCAGTTGGTTTGTGAGTAATAATGTGTATGAAGGTTTATTTCTGTTCCATGTTACCCCTTCTTTCTGGGGGGTCGGCATGTCAAGATTAGTTTGCCTTTCACCTACATTTTCCTTCACTCACATCTTGACAAAGAAAGATGGAATGCAAAGGTGGGAGGGATGGTGTCTGGGCAATTGAGGCATCTCTGGAAGTGCCCAAGGTGTCTGAGGTGGCTAGCTATTTTCTCTTAACAAAATGAACAGAAGTGATTGACGGGTGTAATGATCTGTGGGTGGCTCAGAGGGAAAGGGGAAAATAACTATGCTTATGTCTGCACAGGAAATCCAGAGCTCGCTTCACTTCTTCTGTGCCAATGTAGGTTTTTTTAATAAAGTATAATACTCTTGAAAAAAAATGTCCCAGGAGTTTCTTTTTCTGGAAATACCAACTGGACACTTGACAGATACTAAAAAAACCAAATATATATGTCTTCTCTCTTCCCAAAAATATATATCTTTCCAGCAAAATGTTTTAATAAAATGCATGGCTTGGATAAATCCATGCAGTTTCAATATTACTTCCATTTTTTTTCTCATCGTTTGCATTAAATTTCAAGATAGAGTCAAGAAATTCCAGATTATGGCAGTAGCTGAATAATTTTTCTTGGGACTGAAATGTATCCCTTTTTTCCAGTTACTTCATTTTTTTATAATTATGTTTGATATATTAATAAACTAGATTTAAAAAGAAAACAAGAAAAAACCTCCCTTTTTATTACTTCTCAGCTTATTTATGTTGACTGCTTATTGAGCATATTGCCAATTCATATTTAGATTCTAGAGTGTGCTATGCTCTGTCTCATTATTCCATGCTCTCTTTTTTACATTTATGTGAATTTAAATTACACAGTTGAATACAAAATATAAATGGTGCATCCTATTTGTTACACGATGTCCCCTTTATGCATTAATATTACTGAAATTAATATAAAATATGCGTGTGTTGAAATACAGTATACAGTATTGAAAAAGTCAAAAAGTTCAACAGGATGTACCTACTTTTTAACCTTATATGTTTTCTTTGGTTCTTGTATTCAACTGATCAAAAAAATCATGCCTCTCTCTCTTTTTTTTTCCCAAGAGGCTACCAAGTGAAATTAGGGCAGTGGAAGATCTCTGTCCTTTTCTCCTGGTTGCTTTTGAGGATCAAGCTTGCAGAAAGAAGAGAGTGGTGAAGTGGTGCTTGGAGGAAGAAGAGTAGTGTGGCTGGACTGCACTAGGCAGGCTGCCACTGCTCCATTTTTCCCTTTTAACAAGAAGATGAAGAGGTGGTAGCAACACTGGAAACACTGTTTCTTATCTGTTCAGGCATGAAAATTGACTGACCTTTGTTGTTTTATGAAAATCCCATAGAAAATGAGTGGATAATCATTATTGTACTGTTTCTCATCTTTTTTGATCTTTCAAAAAATGGATATGTAGAATTTGTCACCTGTTTAAATGGCTACAAATTAAAGCTAAGTTATGTTTCCTGGAGACAAAATTAGTTATCACTTATGGAAATATTTTACTTGATTGTAAAGTGATGTATGAACAGACCTGCACAAAATTTATTATGCTTATAGAACCAGCCCAAGGCTTCATTTATACCTGCATTTATGAACCTGTAAATATTTTATGAACAATATAAATGTCATAAGATGAATGGGGAAAATAACTTCTGTTATGTCTGAATCAGGTGCAGTTTGGGCAATTAGGACAAATATTTATTCACTCATGGAAGGACTAGTTGTAACATGTCCTGTTTGCATTTAAAATCCGCTGCTAATTTCTAATGCCAGAGTCCTACTTTGCTACATTAATGGCATTGTATCTAAAAAGGGTGAGGTAAAGATTAAGACTTTGGTCATTGGTGCCAAATGCAATAGACTTTGTCTGTGTGCCATGGGGAGGAGAGCTTCAGAGATTGACAGATGTATCCTTAGCTGACAGGGACCTCTGTGATCACCTTATTGCAGCTTTGAGTGGGTGGTAAGATAATGTAGGCAGGGTCCCTCGGGCACTACAGGAGTAACTAGACAAAGTTAAGGATGGCACTACAGGGCATGAAGAGTTTTAAAGATTTCCTTGTAGAGAATCAGGTGGGCTGCACACGTGTGATCGCTTAGCTCGCACCACTTTGGGGCTGAAACGAAGCTACAGGGAGGCAGCTGAAGGATTAAAACAGCTCCAGTGAATACAGCAGGGGCAGTGCGGATTTCACCTGGGCAGCGTGGGTGGGGGAAAGGTGAGTTATATAGGGATAGCTTAGCACAAGGGTGGGTGGGCAGGCTCAGCCAGAGATCAGAGCTAGAGGTTCGCCTGAACCTCTGTGGCCATGAAGCACCCCACCCCTGTAGAGAATTATTAACAAATTGAACTAGGGCTTATAATTCACAGGCGCTAGGGTTGCAGGATCTTATGAGTAATAACTAAGTAATTAAGCTAGTTAAATTAAGTAATTTAGTTAAAACTCTGACAACATTTTGCATTTACTTTCCAAACTATTTTTAAGGATAGTCCCATAAGTGCTTTGTAATAATCCAGTTATGAAGTTAGGACAACATGTATAACTGAAATCAAGTGTATTTAGCCCAGAAACAATTATGATTGATAAGGCTGAACATATTATTCCTTGCCACCAGGGCTACCTCTGCTTCTTCAATAAGACAGATCCCCAGGTACATGTCACAAGGGCAAAAATATCTTTCCATGACAATCCTTGTACAATAAACTCATTATACCCTAGAGCAGGGTTTTTCAAATGTTATTCCAGAGAGCCCTAGGGATCCCCTAGGAATTTTGGTAAATTCAATGTTCCATGCATGCAAATGCAACAAATATATTGTCTTAAACCATACTGTGGATTTTCATGGGTCCTAAAGCTTTCTGGGGATCCAAATCTAACCATGGTTAATCTTATCTCTAAATTTAAACTGAATTAAAACCAAAATCTCATTAAGTTTGGCATAATGTTGGGTAATTACAAAAAATAGTCATTACAATAAACAAGACATTGTGCCATGTAATCCAGTATCCTCTTTCACTCATTGAAATTAAAAACAACTTTTTTCCCCTCATCTCAAGAATTTTCAGAGTCTGCTTCATGCTATATAATTTAGCTTCCACCCCACCCCCTCCTTGCTTTTCCTACAAAAAGCTAAGAACTATTTACTATGTACAGGTGCAACTCATAAAGAATGGTTCGCTTCCCCCCCCCAAATTTCTGGTCAAGCAGGTCACTTACCTTACGTAGATCTCAATGATCAATGAGCTGTCTCCTCTCCAGTCTCTCTGCCACAGTTTCGTCTTGAGCAAAGGCTTGCTGATGCCTACAGAGATGGTCGTTTTTGAGAAAAACCTTTGCCGACAAGAATGGAGCCCAGTAGAGGCACACAAGTCCCTCCAGGCCTCTGTTCTCATTGGCGAAGGCTTTCTCAAGTCCTTTGCCAATGAGAACAGAGGCCTGGAGGGATGCAGACGCTGCTCCCGGGCTCCGTTCTCATTGGCAAAGGACTTGAGGAGGCCTTTGCCAATGACCATGGAGGCCTGGAGGGATGCACACTCCCCTCTCAGCCTTCATTCTCGGCAACAATTATTTTTTTTTGCAAATATGGCAAAAGGCTTTGCAAACAGAGTTCAGTGCTTCAGGCCTTCATTTGCAAAGCCTTTTGCTGCAGATCTCATTCAGACTTCCGTTTTCAGAGAACAGAGGCCTAAAGTACCGTGAGATCAGGTGAGATCAGTAGTGTGAGATCTCGCATTACTGATTTTGTCTGATCTCACGGTACTTTAGGCCTCTGTTCTCTGAAAACGGAAGTTGCATGATCTTGCGGTACTTTAGGCCTTCATCCTCTGCAAATGCCTGAAGCACCAAATAGGTCAAGAAACTGAAGGGTCACTAGATCTTTGCAAGGTGAATATCCACAGGCCTGGGGGGAGGGGTGGAATAGGCAGGGCGAATATTGCAGAGACTCTGTGGTAATTCATAAGTGTGAATGATTGCTGTAGTGCTGTAACATTTGTAAATTTGGGACTGTGTCATAAATACTTGGGAGGGGGTTAGGTCGGAACTTCAAATGGTCGCTAAGTGAACTGTTGTAATTTCGGGATTATCTGTATTTATTAAGAAAGGAATGCACAGGAAATGGGCTAGTTTTTGAGGGAGGGAGCAGTGCATCTGCCTTTAAAAGAGGCAGTAATGGGGCTCACAGCTGAAGCATCCAAGAGTAACATGCCTAGGCCACCTCAGGAAGTCAGAGCGGAAGTCAGGATGCCACCAAGACAATTTCTTCATTTCTTAGACTCTTGGCCATCATCTTGCATGTCACTGAAATGTTCACTTTTGGATACATATGAGGCCATGATTCAGAATATCTTGTTCCTGCACTTTACTACTTTGGCATAAATAAAACAAATATTTGTTATTTAGTCATTGCTAAATTTTTAAAACAAAGGAAATGGTATAAAATCATTAATCTAAACCAAAATGGAGATGCTACTAGAGTATGTTATTCTGGAAAGGGATTTCTTGGAGTTCTGCTAAAAGATAACCTGTAAAGCCCCAAGAACTAAATTGTGAAACATGTCTTCCTAAGAAGGGATATCTCAATGAATAACAAACTTCTAAGTAAAAGTTCCCTTTTTAATGTGACCTCATAATTTTAATGAAAAGCTTTAGGTTTACAAGTTCTTTGTAAATACATTGACACAGCTTGTCAAACCTGAATCCAAAATTCTGATTTAAAAGTACTCTCCATATCAAACAAGATCATTTTATATGATTTTGATATCAATGACCAAGCCCAAGTCATTGCTATGGATTGAGTAGTTTTGATATTATGACACGGACTGACTAGGAATCCATTCTGGAATTGAGGAGTGTATGTGTGTGCGTGCGTGTAGTGAGTGGAGAAGAGATGCTTACATGCACATGCATGAATACATATGAGTGTATACCCACCACACACAAATATGCACACACTTTTCCAAGACAATACAGAAGTGAATGGGCAGATGAGCTGAGATCATGATGCAAGGGCAAACAGGATAGTTACATTCTCCAATGGGAGGGAATCTTTGATTGGCCACAGAGCTGATTGATCTTTATTTTGCACAGTGACACCCCCATCCTGCATCCAAAACTCCCCAACCCTGGAATCTGATTTCATTTTAAGCACCTTCAAAAAATCTCTTCCAACACTTTACTTCCTAAGCCAGTCATTTCACTCTTTCTGAGCTTGGGTTCATTTTCTTCCCTCTCTTTGTGTAGCTCAAAATCTCCAATAGAAACAGATACCCTTGAAAGAAGCAGGGAAGTTTCCTAGAGAAAAGAGAGCAGCCACTAATTACTGTTTGCAATCTACTTGTACAGTCAATGAAAAGGAAATTATGCAGGCCTGAGGGTGTGTGTGAAACATAAGATAAAGCTCTTCTATACCACTGTAAAAAGAAACAAAGTTTTTAAAATATACACCTGCTCCAGTGTTATGTTAAAGTAATTCCTAACCAGGAAATGAGATGGGCATCAAGCAAGAGAAATACTGACATGGTCTCAGTCATTTCTCATAAGTCATAATTCATCTTACGGAGTAAAATGTGAGCAAACCATCGGGCCCCACAAACAGGATAATTTATGTGAATTAATTATTCTAAATGTTATTTCACTGTACTCTAATTGATAAAATTTATCAAACAAAACATTTCATTTTAAAGATTTCTCGTAAATCCTGGTGGCCATCGATGCTACCATAATCCACAGCTTCTAGGAATCATAAACACAATATTTTGCAGGATTCTTGGTAGCCATAAATGTTGCAGCAATTATTTAGGCATGGTTCAGAGTGGGAGCCTAAAGCCTGAAATCAATTATATTGGTTCTTACTATTTCTAATCTTGTAATTTACCCAGAATCTTTATGGAATTACATTTCTAAAATTGGCAAATAAGTAAACTATCAACTGGCTAAATGGATAACTAGTTGAACAATAGAACACTATGACATCTAGTTCTCAAGAAGCGATGTTATTCCCCCCC
>JANHFL010010287.1:209390-222024 GCA_032468155.1 Oxyrhabdium leporinum | reverse complement strand
ATCCTGGGAATCCATCTCCATTCAACCGGCAGGCATTTTCAGAGGTTGAAGTTCCCAGGGTGAGTGTGGAAAGCTCCAGAGGCCATGGGGGTGTGTGGCTAACTAGGCCGTGTGGGGACACAGCACCAGGTGGGAAGCGAAGCAAGTGGCGGCGGCGACAGGCAAGCGCCGTGGGCCGTGGGGAGGACTAGCTAGGCCGCATAGGGACGCAGCACCGGGAGCAGAGCGAAGCAAGCTGTGGCGGTGGTGCCAGGCAAGCTCCGGGAGCCGCAGGGGGGGTGGCTAGCTAGACCGCACGGGGACACCACGCGGGGTGAGCGGTGAGCAGGCGGGCAGGGGCGGGGCCAGCCAGAGGTGATATTTGCCGGTTCTTTGAACCAATCAAAATTTTCCCTACCGGTTCGCCTGAACTGGTGCGAACCATCTAGATTTCACCTCTGAATTGGACTTGTCCAACTGTTTGCAGATTTTTTGGGGGGTCATTTTTGTATATGTATATTGGGGAAACAATGTAACATTTACAGAAGGACTAGCTCACTTTTGCACTTAAACTGAAATATTTGTATAAATACAAATTGGATATAATATCAATTGTATTATAATCTCTGTCTTAGTTGGAGCTCACATATATAAGCACAGATAAGCATGGGCTTACATGGAGAAGAGACGGTGGGCAAAAATAGTCCTTGTGAATCATGCTGCCTTTTTTTACATATGTGAAAATAATGCTTGCCTGATGATGAGATGATGATGATGATGATGATGACGATGACATTATCCATTCAGTTGTGTTCGCCTCTTGACGATTCTATGGGCCAGGTCTCTTCATATCTCTCAACATGCTTGCCTGAGCTTTTTCATAATCTCATCTCTTCGTACTTCTCAGATATCCACTGTCTATAAGTCAATATAGCTTGTTATTATAGACTCAAAAAAAAGAAAGACGGCAAAGATACATCACTTGATATATTTGGTATTGATTGCCTGAGATATAATGCATCAGAGAACTACAGCATCAAGCTTGGAGAAGTGGAAAAATATAGCAATAGCACTTAGCAATGGCACTTAGACTTATATACCACTTCACAGTGCTTTACAGCCCTCCCTAAGCAATTTGCAGAATTAGCATATTGCTCCCAACAATCTGGATCCCCATTTTAATGACCTTGGAAGGATGGAAGGCTGAATCAACCTTGAGCTGGTGAGACTTGAACTGCCAGCAACCAGCAGTCAGCAGAATTAGCCTGCAATACTGCATTCTAACCACTGTGCCACCACAGCTCAGTGGTTAGATAAGATAAGGAGCCATTTCTAGCTGAACAAGGATGCTCCCTTTATAGGAAAACTGATATTGACTACATTCTTTCTTCTTCTTTGCAGAGTCACAGTGCACACTCTGTGGTGAACCTGAAGGTGAGTCCTGTAATTTCATCATTTCCAAAGTTAGTTCTGTTGTCTAACTTATATGAGCTGCTTAACCCATTAGCATGTGTTGTCTGGTGGAAATATATTGAACATGGCATTAGATGTCACATTCTTTACAAAAGGGTAGGTATGAGAAATGTTAAGAGGTTTGTTAGATGTAATCAAATGAACTTAGCTGAATGAAATTAGTACTAAGGGGATTTTTTTTGTTGTTTTGTGTTGAAAAAGTACCTATACCTATTTTTAAAAATGTAATTATTAAACAAATTTATTTGGCCACCCAGCAGATACACAGGTGATTCCGGGCAACTTAGAACATTAAAAACTACAACATAAAAACCATCTCTAATTTTCATCCTCCATTTTTCAGTAGAAACGTTGCCCATTGTTCTGCACAAGTTCCCCATCTCTCTAATTCTTTATTCCACTCATTTTTCTTTATCTCCATCCACTCTCTATCAATGCAACCAATGTCACAACTAAAAAGGAAACTATCAAAATCAATTATGAAGAGTGTATTATTATATTAAAAGTATTAAATATAGTCTTAAATTTAGAGATGAATAATATATCCTTAAGTTTTGGAATATCTAACTACGGTACATATTTTTGGTACATATTTTGATAAATACAGAATATATAATTATTCTGATTATATTAGTACTGATAGTCTATTCAAAACATATTAGACCCTTGTGATAATAGAAGCCCCATTGCATGGACCTGACACAAAATACAGGTGTGGGTGAAGTAAAGGAATCAGAGATGTGAGTCAGATACATAAACTCACATATTATATTCTAGTTTCCATGTATTTTTATGCTGGTTTTTAAATAGTTTGATGGAAACTAACACCATACTATTTCAGGTAACATCATTTTTCTCTGCCATCTGGGTATAACATTATCCTGATGTTTCTGAAAAACTTCATTGTATGGTTCTTTAAATTAAGAATATGGGCAACGATTCAAGGAAAATATCTCATATAGGTCATAGATTGTTCTTAGTAGGGCTTGATTTCCACATGAGTGGCTTTAAACTGCTCTAGTGTTTTAGCATTACCTCCAAGGCTAAAAGAAGTCAAGCAGAAGCGCATAAGTAGCATAGAAGTAGCCCCACCGAAGTCATTCGACCCTTACTGAAGCATGGATTAACGCTTCATAATTCTTGGCAATGAATATCTCTGTAATTTATGCAGCAATTTTGTCTGCTCTAAGAAGGTGCAATATTCCAATTCAATATAAAATGAGTTAAAAATGGGATTTTGAAAAAAGAGAGTGCAATTTTTGTGAAATAAATATTTTCCCAGCTTATGGTCAATTTGATTTGTTATCTGTGAATGGAGGTACTGTTTTAATTCACCAAGAAATTGATACTCGGTTGAAAAATAAAGAGAAAAAGGGAAAAATTACTGGGTGCCAATCTCTCTGCTGATATAACTCAATTCCACTGATACCTCATTCTGCTTTACTTCGTCTGGTTCAAAACTAGCAGGGGCTGCCAACATAGCAGAAGTCAGAATTGTTATACAAAGCCAAAATAGAGAGGAGAGGAAGGAAGGAAGGACTAAAGGGATAAAGGAAATTAGACAATTAGTTTAATGTCTATTCTGTGTAAATTGATGGGAATGTTAAACAAAAAATAATCAAGCCAATAGTAGAGCAACTCTTGTGGACGAAGAAATCAGTCCAGTTTCTGCAAAGGTAAGTCTTGTGTTATCAATATTCTTGACATGTTTAGAATGGCAATAGATAGTAAGTAAGGGTGACCCAATAGATGTACTCTGCAGCTCTCAGAAAGCTCTTGACTAAAGGACAGTGCTTTTATGCTAACCGACATAGAGATAAGACTCTAGTGCCACCATCAAGCCTTGGCAAGCAGGAGAAGACAGAGGATGAGAGGTTTCATTCTATGGCCTGATACCCCCAAGAACCTAAATGTGCTTTGTGGCTGTTGCCAGAGGATCCATAAAAGCAAAGTCTGCAGCAACGATGGAAGAAAAGCTGGAGATAAACAGATGCTCCATTTCCTTCCTATTCCATAATCTGCTGTTTTGCTTTGTGATGCGAATAACCCTGTAAGATGCAATTTTCCCAAGAGCTGCTTTATTGTCAAGAATCAATCAAATCAGAATAGAGTAGAGTAGAGTAGAACAGAACAGAACAGAACAGAACAGAACAGAGTTGGAAGAGGCCTTGGAGGTCTTTTAGTCAAGCCCCCTGCTCAGACAGGAAACCCTATACTATTTCAGACAAATGGTTGCCCAATCTCTTTTTAAAAACTTCCAGTGTTGGAGCATTCATAACTTCTGGAGGCAAGTTGTTCTAACTGTCAGGAAATGTCTCCTTAGTTCTAGGTTGCTTCTCTGATTGATTAGTTTCCATCCATTGCTTCTTGTCCTGTGTTCAGGTGCTTTGGAGAGCAGCTTGACTCCTTTTTCTTTGTGGAAACACCTGAGATATTGGAACACTGCTAACATATCACCTCAGTCGTTCTTTTCATTAAACTAGACCTACCCAATTCCAGTTACCGTTCTTTATATGTTTTAGGCTCCAGTCCCTAATCCTCTTTGTTGCTCTTCTCTGCACTCTGCACAATTCAACATTTTTTTTACATTGTGGTGACCAAAACTGGATTCAGTATTCCAAGTGTGGTCTTACTATGGCATTATAAAGTGATATTAACACTTCATGTGATATTGATTTTATCCCTCTGTTAATGCAGCCTACAACTGTGTTGGCTTTTTTTGACAGCTGCAGTACATTGCTGGCTCATATTTATGTGATTGTCAATTAAGACTCCAAGATCCCTCTCATAGTTACTGCTATTGAGCCATCACCTATACTATGAATTTGGGTTTTCTTGCCTAAATGTAGAACCTTACTTTTTTCACAAGTGAATTTCATTTTTTTGATAGCACCCAATGTTCAAGTTTGTCAAGATCCTTCTATATATTAAGCCTATCTTCTGGAGTGTTGTCTATTCCCTCCAACTTTGTGTCGTATGTAAATTTGATGTGTTCTCCGTCTATCCCCTCATCTAAATCATTGATAAAGATGTTGAAGAGTACTGGGACTAAAACAAAACCTTGGAGTACTCCACTGCATACTTCCCTCTATGTAGATGCAGTTCCATTGAGAACTACACGTTGAGTGTGGTCAGTCAGCCAGTTACAACTCCATCTGGTGGTGATACTGTCTAACCCACATTTTTCTATCTTATCAAGTAGTAGACTGTGGTCTACTTTACCAAATGCCTTCCTGAAGTCCACTTAAGTTATATCCGCAGCATTTGGTGGCACAGTGGTTAGAGTGCTGTACTGCAGGCCACTTCTGCTGACTATCGGCTGCCTGCAATTTTGCAGTTCAAATCCCACCAGGCTCAAGGATGACTCAGCCTTCCATCCTTCCGAGGTAGTTAAAATGAAGACCCAGATTGTTGGGAGCAATATGCTGACTGTGTAAAACCGCTTAGAGAGGGCTGTAAAGCACTATAAAGAGGTATATAAGTCTAAGTGCAATTGCTATTCCTTTGGTCCACTAATTTTGTCAATTTTGTCAAAGAATGCAATAGGATTTGTCTGGCATGATTTCTGTTTGAGAAACCCATGTTGATTTTTGGTTGTGACTTTGTCCCTAGGTGTTCACTGATTCGTTGCTTGATTATCTTTTCCAGAATCTTCCCAGGTATTGAGGTCAGGCTGATAGGTCTGTAGTTTCCTGGATCTATTTTTTCCCTTTTTTAAATATGGGAACTACATCAATTCTTTTCCAGTATTCTGGCAGTTCCCTGATGTTTCAGGATCTTTGAAATATATAGTTCAGTAGTTCTGAGACCTCATCTGTCAGTTCCTTCAGAACCTTGGGGTGTAATCCATCTGGTTTTGGTGATTTGAACTCATCTAGGGTAGACAAGTGCTCACTTAACATTTTCTTCTCTATTTTAACTTTTGTTCCTAATCTGTTTTTTGTGGTGCTGTTTTTGATAAGTTGGACTGTTTTTTCCCTTTGTGTAAAGACAGATGCAAAAAATGAGTTAAGTAGTTCTGCTTTCTCCCTGTTGCTTGTCACCTTCTTGCCACTTTCTCCCAGCAATGGACCAATTGTTTCATTGAATTTTTTCTTGTTTTTAACATGTTGGAAGAAGCTTTTTTGTTGTTATTATTTTTTACTTTTGTCGCAAGCCTTTGTTGATTGTGAGCCTTAGCTTTCTTCACTTCATCTTTGCAGGCTTGGGCTATTTGCTGATATTCTGCCATAGTTATGTGCCTCTCTTTCCACTTTTTATACTTGTCCTTTTTGTCTTTCAATTTGTCAGAGAGTTCTTGATGCAGCCATGCTGGTTTCTTTTGAGAGCTGTTATTTTTCTTCTTCATTGGTATTGTGCTAGACTAGTCTTTTATAATCTCACGTTTCAAAATTTCCCAAGCTTCTTGAGTTGTTTTCCCCTTGAGGATTCTCATCCATGGAATCCTTCCCAAGCTCTCTCTAAGTTTATTGAAATTAGCTTTCTTATAGTCCAAGACTCTAGTTTGACTTTGTTCTATTGCTTGTGCTTGCATAATATTGAATTCTAATATTGCATGATCACTCCCCCCCTAAGGTTCCTGTAGCTTCAACACCTTCTGTCATTTCATCTCTGTTAGTGACAATTAAGTCCAATATGACTGATCCCCTTGTTTCCTTCTCTTACTTTTTGGGAAACAAAGTTGTCTGCTAGGTTTGTCAGGAATCTGTTGGATCTTCCACTTGGTGCAGAGTTTGTCTCTCAGTTGTGCTACTGTATAAGTGGCATTCTCTCCCTCTAGAAAATATACAGCACTTGTTCTGCATAGAAAGAAGACAGAGCATGGGAGTGGGTTGGAGGTAGAGAAGTTATTTCATCCCCCCCCACACACACACATACACTCACACAAACATAATCTCTAGGAAGAAGATAGGCTGAAGAAGTGAACTGTATGAGTTTGCTCAAGGCTCCTAATTATATTTTGTGACTGAATCTGGAATAAGGCAAGACTCCCTATTGTGGAACTGGCACTATTTAGCACCCTAGGGGATATCAATCTTGAATACAAAACTTTAAAAATATTTTAGATTGGTCCAGTTATTTATTTAACTTTTATGAAGTATTCTCAGATTTCCTCAGATAACTAAGGTTTAAATATATTAACTGGTGAATGCTTAATTAAATTGAAAATGGGCTTCTGGCCTGTAGTCTACCTTTTGCTCACCCTTGTACATGATCACCAGCTCTCCTAAATCCTATAGCTACTCTTTGAATGGAAGAGTTTATCTTATTTCATTTCCTAGAGCTTATTTATTCACTGCTTTAGATTGAGTCCCTTCAAATCAAAACCATAGCAGCAACTTGGTATATTCAATTGAGTAGAGAATGTTTTCATTCTGATGTCAGTCCATATTTGCTGATTACAATCAAAAGTGCTCTAAGTGGAAAAGGAGAAATATGTTTAGCAGCTAAACCAGCTTTTAGTTCATCCACTGATATGAAGTAGGGCATGTCAGAAAAAAGTGTGTTCTCAACAGCTTCAGTTTATAATATGGTTTACAGAGTTACTTAAAAGTAACATCTACAACAATAAGTAAAGGATACAAGTGATCTGCCCCAGAATTTTCTGAAAATCATATCCCAGAGGGACTCTTTTTTAGGTGATTTAGAAAGAATTATAATAGCAAGATATTTAGTTGTCTCAATTTCCTCCCAAACTTTTACTCATCCATAGTTTACCAATCCACATCCTGTACACTTTCCTTAGATATACATCATTTCAATTGTCTGGATTCTTTAGATGGATTCCGTCTATAGGAGATAATTATGTGTTTTAAATATGTAAATAATAATAATTAGCCAGAGACACTGATCCCTTTGGGTTATACTCACAGAAACAGAAGGAAGTATTTTATTTTATCACAAAAGGAAATGAGGAAAATAAAATAAAATTTGCAAATTAAGGTAGTTTCACTAGCAATAATTCTTAATTAATTCTTGTGCTAATTCTTAATTGAATTCTTAATTCAACTATTATTGTACATATATTGTTATAGAATTTGTTTTTTCTCCTAATTTATTTATTTTTATTTCAGATCTAAAGTATTTGACAGAGAATTACCAGAAGTCTGCAAAAGGAGGACATGCCTCCTTTTGTTTTCATGTCCTTTGTCAAAATTCAGAATAGAGCTAGAAAAGACCTTGGAGGTCTTCTAATCCAATCTCCTGCTCAAGCAGGAGACCCTAGGGCCTATGTCATTTCAGACAAGTGGCTGTCTAGACTCTTCTTAAAAACTTCCAGTGATGAAGTACCCACAACTTCTGAAGGCAAGCTGTTCCACTGGTTATTTGTTCTCACTGTTAGGAAGTTTCTCCTTAATTCCAGGTTGCTTCTTTCCTTGATTAGTTTCCATCAGTGGTGGGATTCAACCAGTTCGCACCATTTTGGCCGAACTGGTTGTTAAATTGCTGACTGGCCCCACCCCTCCAGTACTTATTGGCCTCGCATGCCTTGGCTGGTGCCTTAGAGCAGGGATCCTCAAACTACGGCCCGCTGAAGCAATTAATCTGGCCCGTGAGGCACCATGAGGCTGCCCCACCAGCCCCTGCCCTTCGGCCGAGTCCAGACCTTACTTTCATGGGCAGTCACGGTGAGCAGAGTAGTGCGAGCCCAGTGGGCTGCAACTGGAAGGTAAGGCCAATGGCAGGGAAGGGAAATCTGCTCCAGGCCCACTGCACTAGGCTGAAAGGCCATCTCAGGGGTGTGTGGTGTGGACACAGCAAGGCTCAGCCGCCTTTCGCTGCTCTGCGCTGGGCAGCAGTTCGGCTTTCCCGGCTGGCTATGATCCCTGATCCCAGCCTATTCTTCCCTTTCTCCCATGGCTGGTGGCAGAGAGGAAGGCAAGCCACTGTCTCTTGCCCCCCCCCAGCCCACATCTCGCCCCTCACTCAGACTCTCTGCAGCTGCTGAGCCTCACCTGCTGCGGCTGCCAGCAGCCAGGGCACACAAGGCTGTGCCACCCCATCGCTCCTCCACCAGTTGGCTTCCCCCACCAGCCTGCGACCTTTGGCTGAGTGTGGGCCTTACTTTCGTGGGCAGGCATGGTGAGCAGAGTGCTGCGATCCCAATGAGCTGGCACTCAAAGGTAAGGCCAACAGCGGGTGAGGGAAATCTGCCCTGGACCCGACGCGCTAGGCTGAAGGGCTGCCTCGGGGGGGGGGGGAGCTGTGGACGGTGAGCCTCAGCCAACTTTTGGGCCTGCCTCTCAGCTTCTGTGGGGCTTCCGGGTTCCTGTTGCATGCTCGCCCTCCCCTCCGCCTCGGGCCCCACATCCAGCCCATGACCGGGGGATGCATCGCCCAGTGCAGCACTTTTCCCTGAGGGCTGCCTGCTTGCTTTTCTGCCAGCCGGACTGGCCTGGAAATGGCTTGTTACCTTGTGCCCATCCTTGGCCTCCTCCTGCCCAGCTGCCAGCTTCTTGACACGAGCAGTGGCTGCTGGTTGCAGTATTAAAAAGAAGAATAGAAAAGGGGCTAGTGTATTGTTTAATGGACTGCTAAATTGGCAAAATGGACTGCTAAATTGGCCATGCCCACCACAGTCACATGACAACCTGGCCAAGACCACCCAGTCACATGACCACTCAGTCACGTGACCACCTAGCTACTCCCACAGAACCTGTTGTTAAATTATTTAAATCCCACCACTGGTTTCCATCCATTGTTTCTTGTCTTGTCCTCTGGTGCTTTGGAAAATAAGTTGGTATCCCCTTTTCTTTGTGGCAGCCCCTCGAATACTGGAATACTGCTATCATGTCACCCTTGGTCTAGGCATATCCAATTCCTGCAACCGTTCTTCCTTTGGTTTAGTCTCCAGACCTTTAATCATCTTAGTTGCTCTTCTCTGCACTTTTTCCAAAGTGTAGTGATCAAAACTGGGTGCAGTATTCCAGGTGTGATCTTACTAAGGTTTTATAAAGCAGTACCAAAACTTCATGTGATTTTGATTCCAGGCCTCTGTTTATACAAACCAAGATTGTATTAGCTTTTTTGGTTGCTGCCACACACTACTGGTTTGTATTAAATGATTGTCCACTAGGACTCCAAGTTTTCACTCGCAGTTACTATTTTTGAGCTAGGTTTCTGCTAATCTGCACTTGAATCTTTGGTTTTTCTACCTAAGGATAAAACCTTGCTTTTCTCCCCATTAAATGTCATGTTGTTGGATAGGGCCCATTGTTCAAATCTGTCCAGATCTTTTTGGATTCTGAGCTTATCTTCTTGGGGGTTGGCTATTCCTGCCAGTTTATTGTCACCTGCAAATTTAGGATAGGATAGGATAGGATAGGATAGGATAGGATAGAATAGAATAGAATAGAATAGAATAGAATAGAATAGGAGGGGACCTTGGAAGTCTTCTAGTCCAGCTTCCTGCTCAAGCAGGAGAACCTATACCCATATCCATTCCTGCAAGTTTAGTGTCATCTTCAAATTTGATGAGTTCCCCTTCTATTCCCTCATCTAAGTCATTTATGAAGATATTGAAGATTACTGGGCCTACACTTCTTGAGTTCTTTTCCCTTTAGGATTTTCATCCATGAAATGCTTCCTAGGTTCTCTCGGAGTTTGTTAAAATCAGCTCTGTTAAAGTCTAAGACACTAGTTTTATTATAGTCTATTGCTTGTGTTTGCGTTATATTAAATTCTAATATGACATGGTCACTGTCCCCTAAAGTTCCAACAACTTCAACCGCTTCTATCACTTCTTCTCTGTTAGAAATAATTAGATCCAGTATAGATTTTCCTCTAGTTCCCTCCTCTACCTTTTGAATGACAAAGTTGTCAGGTAGGTTGGTTAGGAATCTGTTCAAACTCCCACTTGCTGCAGAGTTTGTCTCCCAGTTGATATCAGGGTAGTTAAAGTGTCCCATTACTATTTTATGTAGGAAACATACATACATTTGTTAATTGATTAGCAAACAGTTCATCTATTTCTTCTGTTGTGGCATGTATATGTCTATAGCAATGTTATTCTTTTTTTCCTTTTACATTGACCCACATGGATTCCAGGAGGTTATCATCCTTGGTTTTGTGCATTTCTGTAGAGATATAGTGATCTTTTATATTAAATGCAACCCCCCTCTTTCATTAGGTCTGTTTCTTTTGAATAGTTTGTATTTTTCCATCAGTATATTCCAGCCATAAGTTTCATCCCACCAAGTTTCTTTAATGGCAACTATATCATAATTGCCTTCATGTACAAGTATTTCAAATTCACCCAAAGTAAATGAGGAAGCCAGATTCCCTTAACAACTAGGTTTCTAACTTATCAACTGCAGTAATTCACTTAACAACAGTGGCAAGAAAGGTTGTAAAATGGAGAAAAACTCACAAAACAAATGTCTCACCTTACAGCAGAAACTTTGGGCTTAATTGTGGTCATAAGTCGAGGACTACCTGTATCAAGCCAGGCATCTTATATGTGTATTTGATTCTTGTTTCTTAAATAAAGAACCATGCACTAGCCTCTTTTAAATTTCATTCTGTTTCTTCCAGTCCATTTCTCTAAATCATCATTTTGAGCTTAATTTCTGTCTTCAGTTATAACTTATCCCACCCAACTATTTACTCAATTAATAAACATTCCTTCTGGTTCATTCCAGTAATATAGCAAGCTCTGATTTTGTGACATTCTACTTCATGATTTCTCCAGTTTGATGAGGAATTATTGAGTATGGTTTTCAATGCAAATACCTATATATTGACTTAATATGAACTGCCTTGCTATTAAACATGTCATGAGGTATGTTGTCAAATTCTTGGTAGAAATCAAGTTCATTATCTATTGACAAAATTAGATGAAATTAGATTTGTTCTATGCTAAGCTTTGGTAATTACCAGAATATTTGGGTAAGAATAACACCTTATCTGTTAGGGTCTTGATCTTCCTTCTTTCAAAATCCATAGTGAAATAATTGTAACTGTTCTTTGTAGACTCATTTATCCACTCACATCAATCATTTCTTGAGCTAGGATAACTGCCATAGTACAAATATCAGTGCAACTGTTTTTACCAGAAATGTTTGAAACTGGAATCTTTTTCATGGCAGGTGCATATAACTTTCCTAGCCAGAAATCCCAGACTTAGAGATGAGAACAAGAATAAGATGTAGCCCTAAATCCTTTCAAAAGTTTTTGCCTAATGTCTGAAGAGGGCTCTTTTCTCTGAATGTTTCCCTGAAACATCTACATAGGAGATTAAATTCTACAAAATGCACCAAACTAAGTAATTGCAATTTTTTTTATTAAGATCTTTAAAAATCAATTACTGATAAACATTTATTTTATAGCTGTAGACTAATTATGAATTATTAAAATGTCTGCCTGAAAGAATATAAAATTAATAGCTAGCCTTTGTATCGAAGAACCAGAAACTAAATTTCAATCATGTAATTATAAGGCCCTTAGTGACTCCTTGCAGTTTGTCCTGACAGACTTTAAAAGAGCATCATTTTCAAGAAAAAAAGATACCATGTCAACTCTAGGTTTATTAGTCTTTTGGATGTAATAAGCCAATTCTATATGAGATAGCTGCATAGGAAATTACACTACAGCAAAAAAGCAAACAGGTTTCAGGGAAAGATGCTCATCAGTTGATCAAGCATCATAACTACAATATATCTGAAAAGTATATTTCTGGATCCAAATCAGCCTTAGACATTTGTTTCGGAATCAGTTCGTGGAGATAATGGAGAAAGCTATCAATGGGTGGGAGATTGTTCCATTGCACGTGCCACCTTTATGAAGCCATATGTCTTAGTGCTAGATTCAACATCCAAGGCCATATCTCACAACATATAGCCATAGAAAGCAAGTTTGCATTCTGCTGCCCTCTCCCCAAACAATTTGTGGTTACCTTAGTTAGCCAACTAGACAACCTTAATCTGCATACTCTGAAAGAGCCTCAAACCCATGTTTCAATCTGGTTTTGCAGATGATGATGTAACTAGGGTATCCAAACCAGGGATGGGCTGCTACCGGTTCACACCGGTTCGGGTGAACCCGTTGTTAATTTTATTGCCAGTTCAGTGAACCGGTAGTTACCACCCCTGACTGGCCCTGCCCACCCCACCCCGCCCCCTTCCAAGAGTCCCCACATGGCCCATTTTGGATCCAGGTAAGTGCAGGGCCAGTGCAGAGGCTC
>JANHFL010010287.1:184267-201298 GCA_032468155.1 Oxyrhabdium leporinum | reverse complement strand
GGATCTAACATTTCCTCAATTTTCTTCTTGTTCCTTATGTTTTGAAAGAAACATTATTCTTATTCGTATGGTTATTATTATTATTATTATTATTATTATTATTATTATTATTATTATTATTATTATTATTATTATTATTATTGGCATTTGTTGCAAGTCTAAGTTCATTCTGAACTTTAGCCTTATTGACTCTTTTCTTGCAGATTTGGGCTATTTGGCGCTATTTGTTATACTTGTCCTTCTTGACTTTCAATTTGTCAGAGAGCTCTTTGGTAACCATGCTGATTACTGGAGTCTTGTTTTTCTTTCTCTGGTATTATTCTTGTTTGCCCCCTATTCTCTCTCTTAGCTTGTTGAAGTCAGTTCTGTTAAAGTCTAAAACATTGGTCTGAATTTTTTTCAGTTACCTATGCCTGCAGTATGGTGAATTCTAGTATAACATGGTCACTCCTCCATAAAGTTCCTACAACTTCCACTCCTTCAACCATTTTATCCCTATTAGTAAGATTAAATCCAGTACAATTGACCCTCTAGTTCTCTCCTTTATTTTTTTGGGTGACAAAGTTGTCAGCTAGACACATCAGGAATCTCTTTGACCTCTCAGTCACTGCAGAGGTGGTTTTTTTTATATATCTCCATATAATTTCCCAAACCAAAGGCCACCCTCTTATAATGAGTTAAACCCCTTTTTCCTAAATTGCCCAGATAAATTAAGAAGTGAGATTTTTTTAATATGTCTATCTCTTTCAGTACAATATCATATAAACCAGTTTTTCTCTCATCTTTAGCAATTTTTAGACGTTTAGATTTGAACTTCTAGAATTCTCCAGCCAGCAAAGGAAATTCTGCAATTAAAGTTCACACATCTTAAAATTAAGGTTGAGAAATAGTGATATAAGCCTTTCATTTTTAAGTTCTACATTGGATGTTTTTCATAGGGAATGTTCCATGACATCCTTGCCGACGTACTTCAGCTAGTTCTGGCAGAGATGAAAACTCAAAAGCAAATATCTTCTTGCCTTTTCAGCCTATTTCATCTGTTTCTGGTCCTGAAGTTCCTTTGCACATTTTGCTTTCTATCTGCTGTTCATAGGGTCTCTTCTATCTTTCCCAGCTCTCCTGAAATGTCTTAATGCAGTCACAGTCTGAGGAATACTTTCTGCAGAATATAGCTCATGGGGCTTATTTTAAAACACTTATATGGCTGGACAATTTATCTCCTCCTAAAATGAGTAGCCTCAAATAATTTTAATTAACAGACACCTCATAAATAACTGTGAATGTAAGATTTAACCACAAGCTGTCCTAAAACAGTAACACAGTGTTTTGAGCAGTAGTGGGATTCAGCCGATTCTCACCAGTTCACAATAACCGGTATCTAAATTTTTGTCACGTTCAGCAAGCTGCTGAAGTGAGGGACAGGAAGCCCTGCCATTCCCGGTGAGAAGGGGAGAAGAGACAGCAAGAGGAGCCCCATCTTGCTCCATGCACCCCAATGAAAGGCAGTGGCAGCCTGGCTGCTTTCCTTCCCTGCCCTCTCTGGTGCTGGAAGTCAACTGTCAGCCACATGCCCAGTCTCCCATTCTTCTCTCTCTCACACACACCTGGTGCCACAGTCCACCACTCAGGCTGGTAGCCACCTTGCCATCCTCCACGGGTTTGAGATGCTGCTGAGGAAAACCGACAACCCCGTGGGCCTCTTTCTCTCTTTCTCTCCCTCTCCTCCTTCCACCACTGCCCAGATGCCCTCACTTCCACCAAGAAAGGTGGTCAAAGAAAGAGGATTCCATCACGTGCTGAATGCCATAATTAAACCATGGCTTCCTAAGAGGCCATCTCCATCACTGGATAAAGCAAGGAGGGTGACTCAAGGCAGCAAGCACCTCCAGGCCCAACAAAGTGAAAGAAGAAGAAACATGAGAGCAGCACACACCTGCATCTCTTTTCCGCCCCCGAACAGTGCGCTATTCCTAAAAACCTCTGGCTTGATGCACCCACCCACTCTGCCTCTTCTGTTGCTTGCTCCTTCCCTGAACTTGGACATGGGAAAGGCTGCTCTCACATTTCTTCTTCTTTCACTTTGTTGGGCCTGGAGGTGCTTGCTGCCTTGAGTCGCCCTCCTCACTTTATTCAGTGACAGAGATGGCATCTTAGGAAGCCATGGTTTAATTACAGCATTCCGCACATAATGGAATCCTCTTTCTTTGACCATCTTTCTTGGTGGAAGCGAGGGCATCTGGGAGGTGGTGGGTGGGGCAAGCTCTGTGGTGTGGCACTGCAATGGAGAAACAGGCAATGGAGCAGCCGGCACAAGGGAAGGAGGAGGCCACTTTCCCTCTTTCTTCTCCCTGCTCCTCCTCCTTCTATCATGCCAGCTACTCCATTTCCCATTTCTCCATTGCAGATAGTGGGACGGGGGTAATTTAACAACTGGTTCACCCAGGATCAGGTTGGCTGTCACAGGAGGCTCGTTCCACATGTACGGCGGAACTGGAAGATGGGGATGGGCTATGCCTCCCACAACAGCCAACCTGACCCTGAGCAAACTGATTGTTCAATTATTTGAATCCCACCACTGATTTTGAGGCTGTACAACTTGAGCAGTAATATAACATTCCCTGTTGACTAAATAAATATAGAACATGCAGTCATGCTTACTAAGAAATATTTGGATGGCACAAACCCAAACTCATACTGAAGTTACTTCATAAATTAGCTTTTCCAGATTTTGAGAAATATTGCAGGAAATAAAGCACCCTTGCCCTAACATTTATTTCATATTAGGTTGTGCTGAGGTCATGCAGAATATTGCCAAAAAAGCAGGTGTGCCCTTCTTTCTTTCCAGAACAAAATAGGGTAGATTTTATAACATGCCTATATAAATAAGTGAAATACTGTCCAGGCAAATATTTATAGAGGCAGAGGTTCTGCTCCTCAGCCACTTACACTATTTGAGGCACCATCTGAGGGGCATTGAAAGACAAGATTAGTAGTGTATGACCCCTTTATTTCTCAGGTGGTTTGATACCAATCTGTGCTCTGGCCTACGGGTATTCAACTCGGTCTGTATTTTTTCTTGCTTTTTGTTAGCAATGGCTCTGTAAAGATTCTATCCCATGTGTGAGAATATTTTAGCAGAGATTCTTTGCAGTACTGCAGTATTCACCTTTACTACAAAGCTGAGCCTGACTCGGAAGTACTGCTAGGGCTTTCTGTATTAATAAAGTTATTTTTTAGCCCTGAAAATGGTTCCTGAGAATTATTCTGAGGTCTCTGACATTCAGATTGCCAGTAAAATATCAGGACAAGCACTCTTCAGCAGAGGATTCTTTTCTAGCTTCTTAATCATATTGTGCAAGCTTTCAGCTTCTAGTCTGTCTAATCAAATAAAGTAATGTTGAATTTTGTGTCAACATAATAGATACATTGTCCTGCTGATTCTGAAAACCTCCTACTGCAGGGTCAGAGAACACATAATTATTTCCAGTATCCTAGGGATAAATTGCTTTGGTGATCAGCTACCATTCTGCAGCATGCAGCTTTAGATAGGTTTTACATGTATTTCATTGTTTGACTTAAAATGTGTACCATTCTTTTTCATAGCTCCTGTCATTTTCCTATGTTATCAGACACTTCAGCAAGCAAAAAAATATCTGCCAAAGAAGATGAATTATGACAGTACTACTGTATATTGTTATTAACAACATCCATCTTCTATGTGGGATTTTGGGATGTGTGATGGGAAACTATCCAAAGCACGAGATTCACAGGGACAGATTTGCCAGACTTTGTTTTTCTGTAATGTTCAGCCCACCCACCAAAAGTGTTGGAGTGAATTTGCTATATTAACTTCAATGAATTTAAAACTAGTTCTGACCTAACCCTTGAGCTCACATCTTTTTAGACTGAAAAGCTAAACCATTGTTTCCTGCAGCAGAAGTAGGAGCTGCAGTTTGTAGGACAAATAATGCATTACCCCACACATAGAGATAGATTTTGCTGTGTTTTAGTTTTCCCTGGGAAGGAGATTCTATCTTTCATCAATAGTGTTGCTATACTTTTTTCCAATCAAAAATTCACAATGGGGTTTTTATGAAATAAAGTTATTTCAAACAGAGCCTTCCAGCAGGAAATTACCAAAAAAGGTACTTTTGAAATCTTTCAAAGCAGATATGAAACAGGACCCCTAGGTTTCTGCCTACTTCCTTAATTATTATCTTTTTTAAAATGAGAGATTCATTCTATCTGTTTGTTCTAGTCTATAATTGTGATTTGGGTTTTTCTGGTTTCAGAGTTGGGAGGATATAGTCTTTTATGTGTTTAAATAAATGATGATTACTGTGATGGAGATTTCTGAGGTTTCTGTATACATTTATATTTATAAATATACAGATATTTATATCCTTGCACTTTTTAGTAGAAAGATAGAGCTGATAAAAGCTTTGTTGATTTCAGTGGAGTGTGTCTAAGGAATCAACTCCCCAACTAGAAAGGGAACTTACCAAATTTGTGGCTGGCAGGAAAAGTTAAGATAGGCTCAAGATCCAAATGGATCTTGACAGACTTGAACACTGGGCCCTATCTAACAAATGAGATTCAATGCCTTAGGCAAAAACACACATCTAGACTGGGTGAAACCAGGCTTAATAGCAGTAACTGTGAGAGGGATCTTGGAGTCTTAGTGGACAACCAGTTCAATATGAGCCAGCAGTGTGCAGTAGCAGCCAAAAAAGCCAATGCAATCCTAAATTGCATTAACAGATGGATACAATCAAGATCAAGTGAGGTACTAATACCACTCTATAAAGCTTTAGTAAGACCACACCTAGAGTACTGCACCCAATTTTGGTCACCATACTATAAAAAAGATGTTGAGACTCTAGAAAAAGTGCAGAGAAGAAGAACCGGGATGATTATGGGACTGGAAACTAAAACATATGAAGAACAGTTACAGGAAGTGGACATGGCTAGCCTAGTGAAGAGAAGGACCAGGGGAGACATGATAGCAGTGTTCTATTATTTGAGGGGCTGCCACAGAAAGGAAGGGGTCAAGCTATTTGATAAAGGCCAGACAAGGAATAATGGATGGAGAGATTTAACCTGGAAATAAGGAGAAATTTTCTGACAGTGAGAACAATCAACCAATGGAACAGCTTGCATTTGGAAGTTGTGGGAGCTTCATCATTGGAGGCTTTCAAGAAGAGATTGGACTACCACTTGTCAGAAATGGTATAGGGTCTCCTGCTTGGGTGGGAGGTTGGGTTAGATGACCTGCAAGGTGCCTTCCAATTCTGTTAATCTGTTAAACCCGCTATAGGACAACTTGCTGAATACAATTCAATGCTGTAATAATTGTTTCATTCAGTTATTTTTATCATTGGTGACCACATTTTCTTTGAAATTATTCTAACTCCTATATTTCTGGATTGAATTTCTTTAGTATTATTGGCCAATGGTCATGGTTCCATTGAAATTAATTTAACTTTTGTATTTGTTGAATTGTCCCATGGTGACTTGTTCTGCAGTGAGTTGGCCACAGCAAATTGGCCACAGTGAGTTGGCCATGGAGAGGTGGCCACAGTGAGTTATCCCATTCCATCTCTAAAGACATTAAATCTGAATTCATTTCATGTATTTACTTCCAGAAAGAATAATAAAAGAGAGCAGCCAGATTTCTGAGAGTTAATGCTGTACTTTTGGGGTAATTCATAGTAAAAACAAACCTGGGTCTTCATAGATGATGTCACCATCTAAGATAGCAGAATTCCTACTGGCATCAGAGAATAGGTGTCCATGAGAGTGAAGATTTTCTCTTAAGATACCTTTCAGATATAATATCATTGGCAGTAATGGTCTACTAGAAGCAAATTAGGTGTTTAAGGAAGGAATTTTGAAAAATACTATGATTTTCCAGGGTTGCAAAATCATTGTAAGTGCACCTCGTAAAATCTATTCTGCAATTTATCAGTTAATTTATTAAGCTCATTATACTGCTGATTATCAAAACCTTTCTTTCGTCTAAAGACTTATCCAGGTTTTCATCAGATGGGGTATTATTCTGCAGATTTTGCTCAAATTGTTCCATTTTAACTGTTTTGACTGAAGGTATTACAAAATAAAGTAGTAATAACTGTGAAAGTCCATAATTTTTGAATAATTTTGTATCTATATGTGGCAGGCAGTTGTCCATTAAGAGCTGGAAAAAACACCCTGTGGTGTTAATGAGAGAAAATCTACTACACTTATATTCAATAATGGTTTTATTCATTTTTCAAAGAATTAAATTGCATTAGAAAAATGCAAGAATGATGACACAAGGATAAAAAGGCACACTGCAGGTAAATTAATCTTTGCTAAAACTTATTTTAGCAAAAAGTTATCATTTCACTTTGATTAAATATAGTTTGTCTTCTAAAGTCTTTGTCTACTACTAACATTAATTTCTGTGTAGTCTTATTCCCTAAAACGCTAAGTGTGAATATAAAAAACATTTTCTTTTAGATATTGCTGTATTTTGGTGAGAGAGCTTATAATAAGTAATCCAAAATTTTGGGGAGGCCCAAACTATTGATAGCATGGTGGCCACAAGTGCAGATACAATCTTGATATGAGAAGCTAAAATGCATGGTTTTTAGAAAGAATTAACAGAATTAGATCAAATACTAACAGGGACAGATGAAAAGCTAATAAACAAAATATATAGCTATTTATTAAGTATCAAGATGGAAGGCGAGCAAGTCAAGGAGACAATGGTAGTATGGGCTAAAATTTTTGGTTATACAATAGAATTAGATAAGTGGCAGAAACTGTGGGATCGAAATTATAAATTAATGATATCAACTGCATATAAAGAAAATTTTTATAAAATGTTTTATAGATGGCATTTTCCACCCTCAAGGTTGGCAAAGATGTTTAAGGATATGTCTGCTAAATGTTGGAAATGCCATCTGATACCTGGTTCGTATTATCATATGTGGGGGACATGCCCAAAAGCAAAAAAATATTGGACAAAAATACATACATGGTTGGAAAAAATGGTAAAGAAACATATTGATTTAAAACCAGAAATATTTTTGTTGGGCATGTTATCAGATAAGTATAACAAAGGAAATACATATTTGATTTTACATGTATTGACTGCAGCCAGAATTGTATTTGCACAACAATGGAAAACCCATTAGACCCCTACAGATGAAAATGTGATTAAGAAAATATTAGAATGTGCAGAAATGGATAGATTAAAATTTACAATTAAGGAAAAGGAAGAAACTGAATGCTTTTTGATTTGGGACTTATTTTATCAATGACAAAAACGAAAGTTAGAAACATGGAACTATAAGAAAAGGAACAACGAAAAAAGGGAGGCTTGTTAAAATGGATAAGCAAATATCAGTATTATTATTATGATGATCATTATGATAGAATGAATATCAGTGTAATGAATATTGTTGTAAACACTTCGATGATTATTTCCTAAAACTATTTGTACCCAGACAACACACTGTTTAACCAACAATGGAATTTTTATATATTATAAAATAAAAAATTTTATGCAAAAAAAAAAGATTGCTTCGGTTTTCAAGAGCAGATCACTTACATATTATTTTGATTTAGCATAATTAGCAGTTACATTACTTTGTTACTTAATTTGCTTTAACACCTTTGAATTAATGAATCATTATTTGTATGTAACTATATTTATTACTTACATAACATTAGAAATAAATCCCAGTGATTTAATATAATAGTTCTATTTAATTAAACTACTCCCCAAATAATAGACTAGTGCTTATCAAATCAGATTGTGGATATGTGGTATTGAACAATAGCTGCAACCAACTGTAATTTGTTGCATTATAATTGCTTAATGATAGAGGGCAGGGAAACCTCCATCAATGTAAGGAATTTGACTTCTACTCCATTAGTTTTTGTTCTATCCAGGAAATGCTGCAGAGGTGTAACATTACTGGTTTGAAAACATTTGGCCAAACAATCAGCAGTCTGGCACTTTTGGTGGCACATGCAGGTCAGGATTAGGTAGCAAGTGGGACATCACTTCCTCTTCTTCTCAATCCCAGCTTGGCTTGTCCTGTAATGTTTATCTCACTCACCCACAAGACCTAATTAATTAAATTAATTAATCAAATATAAACTTATGCATCAAGTATGTATTTCTCTTTAATGTGGTTTGTATTTTCTTATTGAATTATCAAATTAGCTGTACTGTAAGTGGTCAACTGCCTAACTCAGGGGTCTGCAACCTTAAATACTCAAAGAGCCATTTGGACCCGTTTCCCACAGAAAACAAAACACCGGGAACCACAAAACCTGGGTGGGCGTGGCCAACTCAACGTCACTCACTCCCACCCATCACATGACCTCCAGCCACCTCTACCCAGGTTTTGTGGTTCCCCGTATTTTCTTTTCTATGGGAAACGGGTATCTGTTTGTGTGTGTGTGTGTGTGTATGTGTGTCTTTCTCCCTCTCTCTTTCTCCCTCCCTCCCTCTCTCTGTCTCTCTCATCTTTCTCTCTCTCTCTCATCTCTCTTTCTCTCTCTCTGTCTCTCTCTCTCCCTTCCTCTTCCATCTCTCTCTTTCTCCTTCTCTTTCTCCTTCTCTCTCTTCCTCCCTCTCCCTCCCTCCCCACTCTCTCTCATCTCTCTCTCTCTCCCTCCCTCTCTCCTTCTCATCTCTTTCTCTCTTTCATCTCTTTCTCTCTCTTTCTCTCTCTCTCTATGTATCTCTTTCTGTCTCTTTCTCTCTCTCTCCCCCTCTCTTTCTCCCTCTCTTTCTCTCTCCCTCTCCCATCTCTCTCTTTCTGTCTTTCTCCCTCTCTCTCTATCTCCCTCTTCCTCCCTCCCTCTCTTCCTCATCTCTCTTTCTCCCTCTCTCTCTCCCTCTCCCTCTCTCTCCCTCTCCCTCTCATCTCTCTTTCTCTCTCTCTTTCTTTCTCTGTCTCTATCTCTTTCTTTCTCTCTTTTTCTTTCTTTCTTTCTCTCTCTCCCTTTCTTCCTCCCTCCCTCTCCCCCACTCCCCACTCCCACTTCCCAACCCATATACCCAGGGAATAACTCTAAGGAAATTTGGCCACGTTCTCTGTGTCTCTGGAAAGATACAAAAATAAATACAAAATACACGCCTGGGATACAAAAATCACTCCTGGGAGCATGAAACATGTAAAAATATAGTGTAAGATCTTCAATAGACTTACAAAACTTAAAAAAAATTCCCTCATCATCTCTAATATGTGCATCTTATTCTGTGTGCACCTCAGAATAAGATACAGATCTTATTTTGGGCAAGATTAGAGTTAAAAGAATAGGTATAGGACATATTTTAAGGACTTTTAAAAAGCCATAATTGTCTCTCTAGGTTCAAAAGGTTATAATGATAATGAATGTATTTACATCTTTGCTACCCCAGCTGTCACCATTGCAATATGCACCATGGATACTGTAATCCATATAGTCATATCTTGATTAGCGTAATACGTTATATGCAGCATTGCTCTAATGCATTCTGTCATATGCACCCTTGTTGAAAAAGTCATGCTGGGTTTTCAAATTTGCTTCTGGGTCAAACCAAAGTTTTACAAATATTCAAAGGGATGCTTTGCTTTGGTAAAAGGTAAACTTGAAGCTCTTTCATGAAGCCAGTGGCCCCATGACTTCTGAGAGCTCTACCCTGTAATGCCCCGTTAGATGACCCATGCCCAAAACCTCTCCAGCTTTGGCACATGAGCCCAGAAAGCATAAAAAAGAATTGGGCAAGTGCTGTACTCTGCTATCTGCAGCACTGTCTGTCTAAAGACAATGAAGTCTCCTGGGCAGGCCCTGTGTCTGTGCAAAAAGCTGTTCTGAGTTTCCCACGAGACAGACAAATACATCCTCATGGAAGGAAGGAAGCAGTGGGGTGCCCCAAGGTTTTGTTTTCTGGGCAATACTCTTTAATATCTTCATAAATGACTTAAATGATGGAATAAAACAGGGCAGATGACACCAAACTAGCAGGAATAGCCAACACCACAGAAGATAGGCTCAGGATCTTGATAGACTTGAAAACAGGGCTTTATTTAACAAAATGAAATTCAGTGTAGAAAAAAAAAAATAAAACAGTTTTACACTTAGGAAAGCAAAACCAAATGTATAGGTATATAGGTGAAATGTATAGGTATATAGGTGAAACCTGGCTCAACCGCAGTAACTGTGAGAAGGATCTTGGAATCCTAGTGGACAATCACTGAAATATGAGCAAACAATGTGCTGCAAACTGCCAAAAAAGCCAATGCTGGGCTGCATTAACAGAACGGCAGAATCTAAATTTCTAAAGAGAAATTTCCTGAGAGTAAGAACAATCAACCAATGGAACAGCTTGCCTTCAGAATTTATGGGTGTTTCAACATTGGAGGCTTTTAAGAACGGACAACCATTTGTCTAAAATGGTACAGGTAATCCTGCTTGGATTAGACCTCCAAAGTCCCTTCCAACTCTGTTATTCTGTATTCTATTCTGAGGCACAAGGAAGGTAGCACAGAGTGCTGCATTGGGGCACATCATGTTGCTTCTTTGCTTTGACAGAAGATTTTGGTGAGTCTAGGGAAGGTGAATTGAGCCCTCTCTGCAAGTCTTCTCAAAGTTTTGCAAAGCAGAGCCAAGTAAAAAACAATCTCATTTCACACTCTTAGAAGCATGGTAGCTGTGTTACTTCAGAAAACAGCTTAAAGGTGGCTCTTTGCTTAACATTTGCTAAGTGAAGAACTTGAATTCCAACGATTTGGACCACTGCAACTGGGCTGGGGTTTGCTGTAGCTTTTAGGATTGTTGTTTTTTTCCAGTCATGTCCCTGCTGCTATTGATTTAGTCTTAACTGAATGATGTGAAGAACATTTACTTTTTAAAAAGTATTTGCCCAGGGGAAGCTAGAGTTTACAAGACTAAATGTGGAATATGTACAATAATTGTGCTATGATTTATTTTCCTGGCAGGTAATATCAAGAAACAGGTCTATTCATGCACTGCTTTCACACCCAGTTGTTGCTAATAGACTATCTGTCTCAAGTCCTAAACTTCTTTGAGATTGCCCATTCCAAGTGATATCGTTTAGGACTCACTGCAAATCCTGCAAATCCTGACCCACTTGGAAGTATTACTACCCAGGAGCCTTGCAATTAGACCTTCTTTGTAGAGTCTCTTCTGGTACAGCAAACCCATAGAGATAGCGAAGAGGCAGACCTTTTAGAACATAGATTAATAGGGTTGGAAGGAATTTTGGAGGTTGTCTAGTCCATCGGGTCCCCAATCTTTGCAGCTTGGTGGCCTGTCTGGGAGGGGAGAGAGAAAATGGGCCATGCAAGCAGTGGGCCGGCACATGTGTGCACATGAACAGCGGGCTGGCATGCACATGTGCGAAGGCCCGCCAGCCCGCTGCTTGCACAAGTTGAGCTGCACATGCATGCTCCAGCCAGCCACTCACATGGCCCAATTCCAAATAAGCTATGGCCCAGTAGTGGCCCGTGGCCCAAGGGTAGGGGACCCCTGGTCTAGTCCAACCCTCTTCTCAAGCAGGGGACAGTATACTATTCAAAACAAATCATTGTCCAGTCTCTTCTTAAAAATCTCCAGTGATGGAGCACCACAACTTCTGGAGGCAAGCCTTTCCAGTGATTAATTGTTCTCACTGACAAGAAATTTCTCCTTAATTCCAGGCTGGATCTCTCTTTAATGAACTTTTACACACTATTTCTTGTCCTATTTTCAGTGCCTTGGGCAATAGGTTGATCCATTCTATAATGAGGGTTGACCAGGCGTGATATGATTTTTGTATGTTCCTCAGGAAGTAGCACCTGATGATTGTTCAAACTATTATATCTATCTAGATACTACTAAAACTCTTATGCCTATTTGTAACCTTCAGTTAGGCAAAACAGTGCATCATAGGCAACTGTCAGACCTGCTACAGTCTGTCCCTTAGGGAAGTAAAACTCTCAACTCCATTTGATTGAAGTGAAAAGGCACTTTTACTAAGGGATGCTGATTGCAGTAAAATCAAGCTGAATCTAAAATCCCCATGTGCCAATACAGAACTAAACCCCTGGTTTCCCCTAGCCATCTCCCTGTGGTCCATCTGTGTGCAACTAATCTGGCACCACCAAGATATTTTGGGAAGTGTTTGGGTTTGTGAAATTCCACTCAGGGCAAACGGCTTTGAAGATGCCAGCACAGCAGCACCAAACGTGTTCCAGAATGCTCTGTTCTTCCTCAACTGTCAATTCCCCCTCCCAATTTCTCATAATAGACATATACACCTTTATTGCCCATTTGTTCCCTCCTTCCATGCCTGATTGCTGGCAGAATGCAGGCAAGGTGCCAAACCAAAGCTGGTGGATCCGACAAGCAACATTTTTGATCAACCTACCTCAAATAGGTAAACTTATGGAATGCATCCAGAATCCGGGCCCCATAACTCACATTAGATTGAAATTTGGCAAATTGTGGCCATTTTAGTGATGCCACACTGCCACCTTGCCACAGTTAGGCATGGTCACAGAATCATAAACTTCATTGCTCTCTGACAGCTTTCTACAAGTCAATGGGGAAACAAGCAAGAAATTGATGACCAAGATTGCCCATGCTCCCTGTCAGCAAAGACTCACATACTCCTGTGCACCCTTCCTAACTCACATCACAATCCCACACACCATTCCTGAGCCACAGGGCACATTCATACAATCCTAGCACATCCATGCACCTTTCCAACCCATACCACACTCCCTCACACCCACCCTGCCTGCACAGCACTTCCCATGAATCCCTGAACTGCTCCCCCTCCCCAGCCCATGTGTCATGGCATTTCAGAGGAGGAGGAGGAACAAACCTATGTTAGCTATTACTTTACTTGTCTCTAGATGTTGGCAGGTCTGTTTTTTTATAATCTTTTCCAATATCTTCCCAGGTATTGATGTTAGGCTGATTGGTCTGTACTTTCCTGGGCCTGTTTTATTAAAGGATTTATTAAATCATATTAAAGGACTAAGATTCAAACTTCAGTATTTGTTAAACTGAGATTTCCTGTGGGAATATGGGGGAGGGTTTGGGGTCATCCCCCCCATTCTATAATGAATGAAAAATAATATATCATATCATATATCTTCCAAATTCTGAAAATGCTTTAAAGGAAGACAGAGCTAGTACTACATTAGATCACTAAGAATATTTATCCAGAAATAAATTGGTTGAGTTTATACAGCTGTGGGGTGTTATATCATCTGTAGAAAGTTAGCACCCACCCCTCTCCTAGAAGAATGAAACATTATAGGAAATATTGGAAAGGTAGAATGCCATATTTCCCTGGATGAGAAAGGGAGAAAGATGTTTTTAAAGACAAAGCAGCTCCCTGCCCCACCTTCAGCTCCAGGATGATGGGATTAAGACATGGCCCTCAGGACATGATAGGATTAGCCCTCTACCCATCTCACCACATGGCATCTAGGAAGATTACATCACCCCTATGCAATATGATTTATACAAATTGATTGGTTTGCATTATGATCAACTTACTCATCCTTGTATAATTTCATTCTCTGGGCCCAAAGAATGTGGAAAATGAGCAAAACTGTACAAATGCAATCAACATGTTTTGGATAAACATTTTCTACATTTATATAGATATTTACCATATTTAAAACTCTGAGTACAAACACAGGACGTAAGAGGTGGATGCATAAGTGTTATGCTATGTGGGAGCCCATTTTTATTTGATGTTCTATCATTCCTTTTTCTTTAATATAAAAATAATTTAAATGGAGCAGTTGTAATAACACATCCAAGTTATCTGAAGAATCAGGCTGGAAACAATCCAAGAGCATGCAGTGAGGAAAATCTAGCAAGATCATTGCCACCTCTTAACAGACAGACCATTAAATACATGTTTTATTTTTTCCCTAACTTTTTCCTAAATCATCAGAATCTTTGGTGGTGGTGCATCTTTCATTTGTGAGAACTACCCAGACAAGATCCTAAGCAGTGCCATGGTTTTTGTTTTTGGCTGAGAAGGTTTCAGTTTTTTAGGAAATGGAAGGGATTTCAGGGTCTACTTCTAGCAAGCTGCCTTTGCATCTTTTAGAAGTGAATGGGAAGGTTTAGAAAGGTCCTACCTGCCTTGATCCTGGAAGGCTAAAATATTGGAAGGAGGCAGCTGCAGCACATTGGGGAAGACTGTGGCTGCAATTCTAGTAAGCTTCCTAACTAGATGAATCTCATAGCTATCTTTGACCTGCTCACCTTTAGTTGAAAGCACAGATGGGATTAAGTTAAAAGCCTTAACTTTTAAAGTGTACCTTACTGTTTTTTTCTAATTAACTGATTTTGTAAATTGCCTCCAGGGAAAAGTTCCACAAAAGCTCAAAATCAATAGACAGTAATCAAATCTGCACAGGGTGGAAAGTTGATGACTTTTTACGCCTGAGGAACATTGAAAGGACAATTTGATATATCACAATCCAAAGCTCCGCCTCAGGGAAGACAGATTCACTACTTTCTTGAATCTGGGCTTCAAAGGCAACTTGTGCTGATTAATAGAAGAGAGTGGAGGGAGCAGGGAGTCCCTGTAAAATTCAAATCAAAGCACTGCTGAGTTGAAATATTGCACCCATCTCACTTGTTTGGGTGAAAGTTTCTGTGGGGTTTTCACTGCTGTTCAGGAAATGACTCCAAGTGAATAACACCCATCTCACTGCATAAGCCTCTTTTTCCCACAATGCCCACCTACACTTAGCATTGGACAGTTTCCTGGATGTGTAAGCACAAGGTTGCAGGCAGCCTTGTTGCTCCTTTTGGAGAAGGATGTTGCTCATTACAACATCACTAGCATCCATTTGGATGATAAAAGGGTTGTCAGAATCAGGGTGCTAGAGAATGAGTTCAGCAGCAAACAATCTCTTGAGCTTCTTGAATGCTGCTTGGCATACCATGGACTATTTAAGGGGCTACACCATCTTGGGTTTTCCCTCTCCTTTGGTTTTGAGTAGGTTAGTTATTGGCAGGCGATTTGGGCAAAAGCAGGGATGAATTGTTTATAGAAGTTTGCAAAACCTAGAAAGCTCTGCAGTTGTTTTCTGTTGTGGGGCGCTTCTCTTCATGAAGTCCATCTCAACCCCTTCATGAGAGATAAGGTACCTTAAATGGTCCAATGTAGTTTTATGAAACTCACACTTGGAGAGCCTCATATATAATTGAGCAGCTGTCAGCGTTCCATCCAAGTTCCAATAACTCATTCAGCACTCAGACACAATTAGATCCAAGTAAGAATTTATTAACGAAACCATGTTGGCACATCTGGGAAAAACTTGAATCTGAAGGCTCAGGTTTTTCCACACCCAAAAGAAATCAAAGATCTACCTCCAAACTATCATCAAAGGTCACATTCCCCAATCATCTTCTGAAGCCAACTTCCTCTCTCCTCTTGTCACTCCTCCTCCTCTTGTCACTCCTCCTCCAAGGCCAGGTCAGGATGGCCTTGACACAGTTGAAAAGAATTTTGTTTTGACTACTAATCCCTCTAAGTGTATGAGAAAGAACCCCCTCCCTAATTCTCATGTGCTAATATGTGGCAGCCTCAATTATGGCTTCCAAGGCTGACACTGGCATTCCTGATGTCCCAGCTGGGTGAGCCTGCACCTAGAGGAAATCTCATTCCTGTTCCTAGCTGTTTGTCACCCTGTTTGTCCAGATACTTCCTTGCCATCTAAATGCTATGCAGTCCCTGTGATCAGAGTGTAAGTCTGCTTATTTATTTAACTATTTAGAGAGAGTGAGCCCAAAAAAGCTATATTGGCTATAGACAGGATGCTCACCCATCATGTTTGCAGCCAATGCAGCTTTTTTTTTTTTTGGCTCACTCTGATCAGCAATGCCCTGGAGGAGAATTTATTATGAAAATCCATAAACGTCCAAATAGCCCCTGAAGGCTTTGATGGAAAAAATGCAATAGAGGTCTATGCCACTTGTTACAATACTATCATAATTTTATGGCTACAATCCTGATTCTTTCTTAGAGCAGTCATTCTAGGATGGTAGCCAGTAGGGCCTACATTGCTTCAGTAAATGGAATTCACAATTGCAATTTTTACAGGCAGTTTATAATCAATGGCCTCCCACGTACAGCCAAAATTGATTTCATCATTGGTTTTCTTGGCTTGTTGTATCTTTTGCAAAGGACTATAATTCTGCCTAGATTTGCCATACGTGTCTGTCCACCTTTTCCTTGCAATGTAAAATGATGCTTCCCTCTGTTTGCAGTAAGATTCCTTTCAACCTTTCTTGATATTCCATGTTCGCCATAAGGATTTCTCAATTGTATGAAATCAGATCAAGTATTTATGCAGAACAGGTCAATTTCCCATAGATTATACATACATACATGCCTGCCTGCACACAAAGGTGAATTCAAATTCTGTGTTACGAAAAGTTAAATGTAGGCATTGAATGTGCCTGCATATTTTACATTGGTGACTGATGGAAAGAAGCAAAAGCTGAGCCTCCCTTTCTTAAAACTTACTAAGTGCTCTGGCAGCTGGCAATGCCCACACAATTTCAACTCTATTCTTGTAGATGATGCCATGTACAAGGTGGCTAGGCATGTCTCTAGATTCTGCCACTGCTAAGAAGCTATTGCGCTTCAATGTTAAAATTAAAATGAATGTTGGCTGATCGACAAAATATAACAATGGCACAGTTTTCACAGAAATCCATGGATGAAACCCCTTTACCTACAAAGGTTCACAGTTCTGCTTTACAACATTGGGGAAAATAGATAAAAAGTCTTATTCTAAATTTGGGTGGAGATGGCTTTCTGCTTTAATACTTAAGTAATGTTATAAAGGAAAACTGCCACGTATCTCTAGGCCTTTAAAAGTACAGGCCTTTTTTTAAAAAAAAATTAGGCTGCTGCTTATGTAAAGCTATGTAAGATTAATTAATATCATAAATAAATGTGCATATTACCACTGTTAGAAAAAAAATCTCTATCCATCT